>WBMZ01006956.1:0-108035 GCA_013400975.1 Atrichornis clamosus | reverse complement strand
TTTTTTTTTTTAATCTCAAAGGACTGGAAGGGTGATGATGGTTAGCTGTTATGTGTTGGAAAGCTTGGGACCTGGCATGACAAAAATGGTATGGAATAAGGGCTGGATACCGTTCTGCTTTTGGATGGGATAGAGTTAGTTTTCTTCTCAGTAGCTGGTACAGTCCTGTGTTTTGGATTTAGTATGAGAATAATGTTGATAACATCCTGATGTTTTAATTTTTCCTAAGTAGTGCTTAGCCTAAGTGAAAGACTTCTCTGTTTTCCATGCTCTGCCAGTGAGGAGCTGCACAAGCAGCCATGAGGGAGCATGGCCAGGACCCAAACTGGTCAAAGGGATATTCCATAGCATAGAACATCATGTCCAGTTTATGAATGGCGGGAGTTGACTGGTAGCTGCCCACTGGTGCTTGGAGACAGGCTGGACACTGGTCACTGGGTGGTGAGCAGTTCTATCGTGTATCACTTGTGTTTCTTGGGTTTTATTTCCTCCTCTGTCTCTTTCTCTCTCCTTGCCCTTTTCATTCTTGATATTATTGTTGGGTTTATTATTTTAGTTTACTTTATTTTGATTATAAAACTGTTTTCTTCCCAACCCACAGATTTTAACTTTTTTGAATTCTCCTCCCCGTTGCACTGGGGTGGGGAGCTGGGGAGCAGCTGCATGGTACCTAGTTGCTGTCTGGGATTAAACCATGATGTTGGTCACATGTGCCACTGCTGATGGATTCTGCCACTATTTGGTAAGCCACATCTGTAAGTGCTGGCCAACAATACAGTGGGGAAATGTTTCCATGACAATATGCATCACTTCTTTCTCTTCCCTCCACTCCTACTTCTTCCTACCTCCTCCTGGCTCGCATTCATGATTGCTCTGCAAAAATTCAGAAGCTTGCTGAAGATGCTCTCAGATAGCAGCCTGTGAGAAATGGTAACTCTGCTCTCCGGGTGACATGCTGTGGGGGAGGTAGGTGACAATGGAGAATCTCTAGTCCTGTTGAAGCAGGTAGCCAAGATGAAGCTACTCTAATGATTGAGCTCCGAAAAGTGAGGAATGATCTTCTAGCTCTCTAATTCATAATTATCCCATACTTTTATATCATTCAGAATATAATTTTTTAACAGCTTACTACACAGCCTTGATTTCTTCATAGTCATTATTACAATCTGGTTTTAGAAGGGAAAATTATCTTTTTTTGCATTGCTCAGCACATTTCTGTCTTTTACTATGTTTTTGACCTGCAGTAGTCTCTTTCTTACAGCTCTGCAGAAGCGGATGGCAGATCTAAAGTTTCAGCTGCCCTCAAATTGTGTCACCTCCATATGGGAGAGGTATAGACTGGGAGGGGATTTGCATTCTCACTGCTGTTGGTTGTACAAAGCTAGCAGCAGCTTCCTTAGTAGAGGGTTCTCTCCTAGCAGTAAGACAACCTGACGCTGAATGTAGAAATGGGGATAGGCAGCAACAGCAGTTTTTCTAGCCCTACTTCTGCCTTCTAACAAGATGCAACACTGTGTGTTGACCAGATGCATTAGGAAAAGACAAAAGTCAGGGATGAATTTTCTCAGTGTAAGTCTGTCCCTGGAGCAGCTGTGCTGACTCTCCCTCTCCCCACTCCCGCACTGTGTCACTGCCTCACAGCCCAGGTCCAGTCGCTCTGCTGCCGTTGTGCTGCGGGTACAGAGAGGCCGCATCACACCAGGAGACTTAGCACAGCAGCTCCAGTAAAATGCAAAGGGGAGGGAGAGAAAGTAGTGGGAGACTGATTATGCCCTGTGTCTCCAGCAAGGAGAAGAAGGCAGACATTGTACGGGCTCTTTAAATAACCCAGAGAACCACTCCTCTAGGATTAGACAAAGCAACCAGATGGAATGCCAGGACTCTCTGCTATTGCTTGATCCAGAATACTACTCTGCCCTATTTCAGCCTTCTCATGCTCTGGGCAGTAGCTGCCTTTACTATTTAGACTTAGGGTTTTGAAAGGAAAGTAGAAGGTGGCCAGATTTAATGTCAAGCACATCACTTCTTTCAATGATGCTGGTCACAATCACATCTTGACAGCAGTGGCCTGCTGAGCCACCAAGGTGAAGGAGAACCTCTAGATTAATCGAGTAGACATACAGTTTGGGGTCCAGGGAAATGTTAATTTCCAATAAAAAGATCTCAAGAGGTGAGGTGGTGAGGTCTTGAGGATCCCAAGTTGCTACAGGGACATTTAAATTATTTATGGTTCTAGTCACAGCTTTCTTCTTTGTGATCCAGGACTCACTTCCTGCACTCAGGTGGGATGAGCAGCAAAGGCTGCAACTGAGCTCCAGCTCTTTTGTGGGTCTCCAACTCCAGCCAGTGTGCAGCAGCTTCTCTGAATGTGAAAGATTCTTCTTCCTCTTCTTCTTTGTCTTCCTCTTCATATTCTAATTTTGCTTCTTCTTGGTCATATTCACTCACCTTCTGAGTGAGCTTTAAAATTTCAGCCTTGATCCCCTGGTATTTCATCAGACTAGCTCTATCAATCACGTCTTTCCAAATCAATTGTGTCTTTCCAAACATGGCCCATTGGGAGGTCTCTAGAAAGGAGTCAAACTAGAACAGGCATATAAAAGTCAAAGAGAAAAAAAGAGAACCCCAGGAGGTACTGAGCAGAATAGCAGTGGACCATAATACCAAGGAAAACAAATATTGAGTTGGATTTGGAAAATATGCCTAACTTACACATTTCTTACAACTTTACTTAATAGTTCATGCTGTAAGAAAACAAAAATAAAGTTGTTCTCCTAAAAACTAGTGGGTGTGAGGAGCAGAGCCCTACTGTCATTCTGTGTAGCAGTTACATTGAAGAGATCTGTTACTGAAATAAATACAGGGCCATATCCTGCTGGTCTTATTTATTTTGGCAGTCGCATGAAAGTTGGTGGTTCATGTGAATAAATGAGAAGGATTTAGCTTGAGGTGACAGCAGGTAAGCCCTCAAGCAATGGGAGAATGGAAGTGAGACTGCTCAAGATTAGAAATCTAATGCTCTCCCTAGATTAATCTAAATAGGGAAGACTGAAGCTGTGTGGTATTCAGCCTACGGTGCAGCAATCCATCATTAAAAATGGAAGAGGCGGAGAAGGAAAATGAGAAAAAAAGTAAGATTTCTCTGCAGATAGATTTCTAAAAGGTACATTTTGCTAAAGAGAAAAAGGTTGCAAGGGTTGCATTTGCATATTTAATCATTGCTTTTTAAAGATCTTTTCATTTCTTTGAAATTTCAAAGCATAAGGAATTTATTAGTAAAATGACATTTTGTATTGAATTTGAATATATTATAGTTTAGATGATAACCTTTTCACAACAAGAAATATTTTTTATGTAGTTTCATTTAAAATTGATAGATCTACATTCTGTGCAGTCAAATGTTTAATTTGCTACAAGTACTGCTACCATTTTTATTTCTTGTAAAAGGTCTTTAGAACTATGCAGACACAGCATGGCCACCTTTGTTAATCTTTTCATAAACAAGCAGTCTTCTTTCATGTAAATTTGTTAAATAAAATTTGGTCTTGTGCTATGAGTGTTTGAGGGAAGAGATGGAATCTCACAGAGCCTTGAATTCACTAGTCCACACCAATACTTTTATAATACATGTAAAAATCTGTAAAGAGACCTGTGATTTTCCCGTAATCAGTTCATCACATTACAAGTACAATATTTAGGGATGCTGTTCTATAAATAGGCATGGGAACTAGTTTTAGATACCTTCTGGTATCTTTACGTGAGCCACCTTGTAGCCTGTCAGGTTCATTTCAAATATGCATAGTCTAAATCATACTTTTCCCTTTTGCACTCCATTCCCTATACTTATGGCAGGAACAGCTTGCACCAAAACTGTCAGTTTTATAGCAAAAATCTCTCAACATGCAATGCATATTCTGTGCAAAAATGTCAGGGTGCATTTTCCTGATGTGCATGTCATGCATTGTTTTCATCAATCTTTTAGAAGAGCAGGAAAAAAGATCTGTTTTCTTTTGCAGATGAGAAAAAAAGAAAGAAGAATAATTTAGTTAACCTTCCACATGACATCTAATTTTTCTTCAGGAAAACAGAGCTGTGTTTTATCTTCTAGTATATATTCTACATGCTGCACACTTGTTTCTAAAAATATTAAAAAAACCACATCACGGTATCAATGGAATGTCCAGAGTTTTGCATCTTAGATCTCCGGTCTGACAGCTAAGTGTCTCTACAATTATCCATGTTTGTGCCAGCTTTCTACCTGCTTAGACTTCTGTGTCATACAAATACTGCTTGTGAGGAAAGAAACTAAGTGCATGCCTTGGAACACGACACAGAACTGATTAAAAACCAGTAAAGTAATAATGTTAATTTTTTGTGGAAGTTGATAATATTTCATATCAGATTATCAGCACTGCATGCATTGGGGTGCTGGTAGCGGAGTGCCACCGTGGGACATTTTGGAAGCTGAGGCTGGTGGAGTGACACTTCATTTGTATGAGTATGGGGTGGCTAGGTTACATATAAAGGTGAGTGGGTGACAGACGTTGTGCCTTCCCAAACAGAAGGAGTATCTCCCCCCTCGCAATTGGTGACTAGCACACTGTGTTTTTATACCAGCTCTCATTTGAAATGACTTTCCATTGATGAGACCAAAGCAGGTATGGAAATATTAGATGTAGAGAGGGGAAAGTTCAGAGGGGCTGTAACCACACTACTTCACCTTCAGCAAGACCTGCTACAGCATGTTTGTCCCTCAAGCCAGGACATAAGGTCTTGTGACATAACACAGCCTTCCTGTTTGCATTTTATTGGGTTGCAACTTTATCTTTCTGTGGAGGAAAGCATTCAAATGTTTCTTCAATACTTCTCTTATCACAGAAGAGCTGATAAAGTGAATAATTTTTGTTAATATGGACCAACATTAAGAATTCAACAAAACATTGTTCAAGATAAACTGTATCATGATCCTTGCAGAAAATAATTTGACATAACTGAGATTTGAGCACTCTAGAGAATTAAGATTTTATTGCTTTGCAACCATCGATCTCAAACAGACAGTCTAGGAAACATGGCCCAATAGAACTAAAGAAACTAGAATGAAATTAAGGTTTCTAGAGAAAACTTCTCAGTCTTCTACAGGACAGCCCAGGAAAGAAAGGTAGATAGGTAGATTCATTTCACCTGAATTGAGACATTTGCAATGCAGGTGCTTCCATCTGAGCTTATTGCACTAAATTCCCTTCATCTGAAGGAGACACTTCTAGGTGTTGAATAATCTGACCCACTTTAGATGCTGGCTTCAGGGTGAGATGATAATAACACAGAAGACCCAATTTCTCTCTATAAAGGAAGTCTGACCAGCTGTGCTGATTTAGGCTGGGGTAGAATTAATTGTCTTCATAATGGCTGGTATGGGGCTGTGTTTTGGATTTGTGCTGAACACGGGGTTGATAATATAGAGATGTTTCTGTTATTGCTGAGCAGGGCTCGCACAGAGCCAAGGCATTTTCTGCATCTCATACTGCCAGGCTGGCGAGGAGACGGGGGGTGCCTGGGGGGTTGGGGGGAGGCACAACCATGATGAAAGGTGACCCCAACTGACCAAAGGGATATTCCAGACCATATGGCATCATGCTCTGTATATGCAGTGGGGAGAACCAGGAGGAAGGAGGGGACATTTGGAGTCATGGCGTTTGTCTTCCCTAGTAATCATTACATGTGATGGGGCCCTGCTCTCCTGGGAATGACCAAGCACCTGCCTGCCATTGCAAAGCCGTGAATGAATCCCTTCTTTTGCTTTGCTAATGTGCAGCTTTTGCTTTCCCTATCCTTTATCTCAACCCACGAGTTTCTGACTTTTACCCTTCCAGTTTTCTCCCTGATCCTGCTGGTGGAGGAGTCACTAAGCAGCTGTGTGGGGTTTGGCTGCTGCCTGGGGTTAAACCATGATACCAGCTCAGACCTAGATGTGTATCAATTCATCGTCAAGCAGAGCAAGTTTTTCACAGCATAAAGAAAGTTACAAAATGGATCCAAGTTCTACCACCACCTTTGCCTTATGCGATGAGACATCTGTACTTGCCAGACATATATGTGTCTCTTCTGAAAGACTGAGTCATTTTAAAGGTCTTAACTGGAGCTTTTATCAGGCACACTGAGTTATCTTTAAAAGTGGTATTTCCTTAAACTGAGGTCAACAAGAAGTATACTACTAAGTCCAATTTCCAAGTATCAATTTCAGTTCTCTCTCTGGATTTCGGGTAACAAGTGATAGTTCAAAAAGATACTGTAGGAGAACTTATTCTGTTCAGTTTTGCCCCATGATCAGGAAAGCCACTTCTGCAGACCAATTACCTTTGTGAAATCATTCTCTCTGTCTTTCTTACCATAACATTTCCCAAGTTTTCCAGGCAAACTAAAGGATTAAAGTCCCTGAAGCCCTAGAGAAGATAAAGCAAAACTAGTTTTCTCTTACTAGATGCTGATGAATCTGCAAAAGTTCAACTTTCCCAAAGAAGTTCTCTTAGAAATAAAAAAGAAATCATAGCTGTCAAAGGGTGTGTCAGAGGTGAAATGGCAGCACAGAAGGTGAAAAAGATAAATCCTGAGTACACTCAAGAACATTCACACCACATTTTAAAGAATGGTCATCTGGACACCTCACTTTCCTCTAACACAACCTGCTGAAACCTCAACCAGAGCCTGCAGCTTCTTTTAGCCCCAGGTGGTGATTCACTGATGAGCCTTTTGGGCCACAGACCAAGAGGGAGGTTGTGCACCATGCTGCTGACAGGGAAAGTTTGCTAAAGCTTCTTTTAATCTGACTTATAAACAACCTCCCACAAACTGTTTGCTTCTTTGGAGGCTGCACAGCATATGTTCACCTTGGAAGGAGGTTGCTGCAGCAGAGAGAGCAACTGCTCCAACAGTCCTTCAGGCTTACACCCACTAGCCCCTGCCTTTTGCCACTCTCCATGATCCCTTCCCCCACACCAGCTATTTTTATTCTAGTGAAAATATCAGCTGTGAACTAACTAGACCTATTTTCAGATCTCCTTTCCCTTAGAAATGGTAACAAATACTGTACCCAAACACTTATAATTCATTCTATGAAGGACTCTCAGCTGCAGTGGTGAAATGTCCCAAATGACAAATCACACACCAGCTGAATTTATGTTGTAATTTCTAATATGCTCTTTGAATTTTTTCCTTATGGTGTATTCACTTTGACTGTTTTGTCCTCTTGCAGCTGCCTTTTCTTTCTATACTTGTGCTTATTTCAGTAATTTTGTGTTTTATGGGGGGTTTTTATGCCTTTCCCAATATATCCCAAATGGAGATGAAGGAAGAGAGTAGCTGAAGAAAAACAGTGAAGTGGTACAAAAAAGGAAAAGTGAATTGATCAGCTTTCGGCTTAAATCATTCTGATGGTTAACCATGACCAGTTATATTCTGATGGTTAACCAAAACCCAGTTTTGTTCTGCTGCCCTGATGCAAGAGGGGAACTTGTAGATTTGGGTTTTGCTTTTTTATTTAAACTAGCTTCAGTAAAAGAAAAGCAGAAGTCAGTATATATTCCTCCATTATGCTGGTGAATATGGTAAATACACCTTCTTCACAATTCCCTCCTATAAAAAAAAAAAAAATTTATAATCAACAGGGATTTTGTGTCTTTGTTTTCTAGGCTTTTATTAGCACAAGAGACTACAGCCAGTGCTGCAGCAGCATAATTACTCTCGTTCAGAAAAGAAAAATGCTATTCCTCAGAATTTAATTGGTTACACTGAATTAATAACCTTCCTGGTCCTAATCAGAAACAATACAAGGAAAAATTAAAGCAAGAATTATCCATTTCCTGCAAAATCTCTACAAATTATGCTAATGTAGACATTAATTGCTGTAGCCATTTTATGACTGGACACACAATAAAACAATCTAGCACTTTTAGAAAACTTCACTAACTGTCTCTTCATGTTTATATCCTAGTACCAGAAGTTCCCGCTAAAGAGTTCATCAGCTAATGCAGGAGGTTCTCACAGGTGAGAGAAACAACAGCAAGCTGACTTAAGTCACTGAATGTGACTTAGTTTTTAGCCTCCAGTCATAAAAACCTTGTCTAATGTAGGCCTAGGGCTAGAAGAACTATGGGCTGGGTTTTTTTAAGTAGAGATTGACAAGAACCAACATGGAATGAGAACTTTGCAGATGTCTCTTAACCTGCACGGCTTGGGTGGCACAGAGGCCTGTCGAAAGGGGATGTTGTTTGACAGGTGGCATCACAGCTCACAGCCTGGGCTGGCCAGTGAGGGAGAAGACAAAGCCCAGTAAACATAAGGATCATCATGGCAGGCGCACTGGGTGGTCTGGGCCCTGGTGAAGTCACCTTTATTGCTTAGTAAGCATTTAGTGGACGCATAAAGGAAGTCATTGGTGAAAACAAATGCACATAATTTAAATCTAATGCTCATCTCTGTGGGTGTTTTCATGCACAATAAACAGGTATTTTCAAATCCCAGTAAGTTTCTGAATATGACAGTTCTTTACACCTACTTAGACTTGATCCTCTGCATATAACATGTATACACAGGGGATTTCTGGAAAAATCACAGAGCAATCTAAGGAGAGGTATATTTGGAATGCCTGGATGTTTTTTCAGGTTGGTTGAGGGGGTGTGAGGTGCTGTCGAACATCCACGGGCAGTTCATTTGCAGCATGCACTGCTCTGCGCATCAGACAAATCCTATGGAAGAAAATGTCAGAAAGGGGAAGCAAGACTCAGAAAACACCATCTTGCAGTGATTTGCAGCAACTAATACTTCAGGAACAGAAAAGTCAGACTACCTTCAGAGAGCTAGGAAACATAGAGAGATTTACCAATATGAGGGAAGGAAACAACACGAACAACATCATACCTTTGGGCCAGACTCCTGGAGCTTGGATCCAAGATATTCCTTTATTGTCATGTATGGTGATGTGTGGGCTCACCAAAAAGCATGGTTCTAGTTCTGATAGGGGCAGGATGTGTTTTATGAAGTGAGCTAGATAAAAATTAGGGTCGTTGGAGAACTTATTTATGCCTCAGCCAAAACATAAGGCAGATTCTGGAGTGGAAGCTGCCAGTCAGGGTGCTATGAAAAGAGCTTTTGCTGTGCAAACCAGTTGCTAAACTTTTGAGAACCAGTGGGTACCTTTTCTTTCCACTTTCAGGCTTATAGTCTTTATCTGAGGAAGAGTATCCTGATTACCCGAGGCCCCATCTCATGGGGCTATCGTGAAGATTGTTTTGCAGACATAGGATGTTTTAATGTGATAATAAAAGCTGAGATGGAAATTAAAAGTTATTGTCTGAGAGGGTTCAGGGTGTGCAGGAAATAAGGCATTAGACCTCATCTGCATGTATGTATTTCTCTCTCCCTGATTAATAATTCCTTCCCTAATCTGAGAAACCTCTCCTTTGCAGTCTGGTGTATATGTTCTGGTTTTTAAAAAAGAAAAAGAGAGAAATAAATATTTTGCAAGGAAAGTCTGTACATTGTAAAACTGGTAACAAGTTTTGGGTGACATACTAAAGACCTTTGCTGTCAGTCTTAAGGCTCTCTTTCCAGCACAGAGGGATATGTGATCTTCATTGACGATTTCCTCCAAAACTGCTTCTGAGCTGTTGCTTACCTGTCTTTATCCCAAGGCTCTTTCTTCTCCAGCTCTTGACTAACAAGTGCAAGTTCTTTTGCTATTTCTGTAGCTCTAATTTTCTCTTAAGATTCTTTGTCAGTCGCTTTCCTCTCTGCTCAGTATAATTGTGTTTTCTTTTACAGAAAATCTGTATTTCCCTATCTCAAGTTTCTTATTTCAGTGTTAGATTTCCTTACAGAAGAATCCTTTCCTCCCTTCAATTTCTCTTCATTCTGTCTCTTCCTGCCAAGTAATACCCAGTCTTAATATCCACATTAGAATTGCCCAAACTTTTGATCATGTTCTTGCTTACTCCCTAGTCTCTGATCTCCTTCACCAGGCTGGTGGGCAAAACAATCTCTTTCTCAGTGCGTGGCTGGGCTGCTTTAGCCTGGTACATTAAAATAATTTTGCTGAGAGACTATAATCTCAGCATGGAGAATTTCAAACACAACAGACTTTAACTTGGTCATAAAAACTGGTTTAAATGGTCTTTTATAATCAGACAGGTTTTGTGCTACATGCCCCAGCTATACTGAAGAGTCAGTTCTCTAAGATTACTGAAGCAAAGTAATCTACTGAAAGTGATATACTGCACCAGAAACACTTATTCCATTTTATAAAACAGAAAGTTTCATGGCCAATATTAATTTTCTTTTGCTGCAATACATGGTTTTATTTCATGCTTCATTAACTAGTGTAGGTGTTCTTGATATTAACTCAGCTGTTTCCAATTAGGTCTTGTGCATTCATGCTCTTCCTCCTACAGTGCAAGACAGGGGTACAGGGTGATATTAAGAAAAAAAGGGACATCGCTTATTAATTGTAGGACTGAGGATTTTTTGTTTCTATTTACAAACAATTCCCAGGTTGGTAATTTCCTTAAGGTGGAGGTGGTCAGCCTGCAACCAAACAATCAACCAACCAACCAGCATGTCCAGTGCCCACATCCCTCCTCCTTCTAGACCCTCCTGGAATGCTCCCCAGCAGCTGTCCCAGAGCAAACGCTTTGTTCTGGAGGTGGCACTGGGTCGCTCTCTCTCATGAGGCTTGACTGCCCCATATCTTATCCATCTCCTGTTGTGGCATGGGGTCCCCAGGAAGATCCCCCAGCCGAACCGTGGCCCCAACCAGCTCAAACCAGTGGACTGTGTAAGGCTGGGAAGAAACTGTGCTTATTCTGTAACAGGCCACTGCTCTCTGCCTCCTTTGCCAGTGCCAGCCTTGTGCCTGAACACACCCACAGTGGATCCAGAAGCAATGAATGCTGCATAGGACAGCTGCAGAATGTGCTGTAGAATGTGGAACTTAGTGCCATGGTCTAGTTGGCAAGGCAGTGATCAGAAAAAGGTTGGACTCGATGATCTTGGAGGTCTTTTCCAACTGAAATGATTCTGTGAGTCGAGGAGATGGAGTCAGACCATGGGGCAGGGACTGTGCTATCTGGCCCTTGCCAGCCACTAAAGGAAGCTTTGTGGCCTGCTTGTCTAGAAGGGTTTAAACTAGAAAATAAACGTGCCTCTCATGCATCAACAATGCGTTATTTTTATGAACCAGGATAAACTTTATGAAAGCAAGTTCCCAGAAGCTGAACTGTTTTATCAGTTATAGAGCACGTAGTAGACTGCTATTCTCCATGCAGGTCAGTGTATGTCCTGTTAACCTCACTTATACCTGTCCTGACTGTCGATAGTAATTCAGCTAAATAAAAAGCCCGTTTGTAACATTTTATACTGCTAGAAAAATGTGCTGTTGTTAGAAGAAAATGGCAAACTAAAGTATTCTGAGAGGAAAAAAGAATCCCTATATCAGCTAACACCTAGATAAGAACAGTGTATAACAAAGAACTGGTGTAATAAATCTGTGAGAAAATGTCTTCTCTAACACAAGATTGCCAAGTCACATCCAAGTTTAATTCTTACAATGATAATGCATTTAATGACAGTGTTAGTGGTATTGTCATACTAGTGAGAAGATGCAATTTAGCTGAGTTAATTTTGCAAATGTACAGAAACAGAAGTATTTAAAGCACTTATGTTCAAAATAGGTGAGATATCCGGATGAGAAAATAGGGATGAATTGTAATTCTCCTTTCAGAGATGAGGGCTGAGACACCAAGAGAACAACTGCTCTCCCTGTTCTTCTCTTCATCTCCCTGACACCTCGGCCGCACGGAATCATGGCAGTGAGCAGAACTGCACTCAGCTGCTTCAGAGTGCCAGGCCCAGGCTTTAACCATGCCCTACCTAAAGCAGCTTTTGCAAATCAATGCAACAACAAAATTAGACATTTTGATATATCTTATCATACTTAATTAGACAGAATTGTGTCTCCTTAACTACCTTTTTCATATGCTGATTAAATCCTGATGACAGGCATTGTGTTTTAAATTCCTAACAAGAAAGCAGGTTTTTAAGTTCACCTCTCAAACTATCTTTAGTGCCTTTGACTGTATATAAAAAGTATAGAAAGCTCCTTCAAGGGACTTTTAAATTCATACAGCTTACCACAGCTCTATGAAAGAAGCATTTGAAGGAGTGCACCGTGGTCCTGACTCATTTTCTTACCTTGCTGCCTTTGAATAAATTGATAATTTGAATGAATAAAGCTGTGATTCTTCATTTCTTCACAGAGTTGATCCCAGCTAGTATCTAGATGGAACTTCTGGGCTATTGACAAAAGAAAAATAAAACCCAACAATGCTCTTGCAGTTATTTTTACACTGCAGCAGGGAGGTTGGGGAAGGTAAGGAAGTGCCAGATGTCAAGCTATAAAGTGGTCTCAGATCTCTATTCCATAAAGCAGTTAGGCACACTCTGAGATCCAGGTTTCTTCCAGGAGCAGGAGATTGCATTTAGGTACATGCAAAAGAAAAGTACTATCATAAGCTATCCATATATTACAACCATCTGGGATGCATATAAAGTGTATCACCACAAAATCCCCCTTTTGCTGTACAGATCTATTTAATGAAACTAGTTTAATATGTCCAATAATTAAGCAGCAGTTGCACACATTCAGGCATCAGGTGAATTATTTTGGCCATAATTATGAATAACAACAGTTAAAACAACTACCATGCCCTTTTTCCTTAAACTATAAAATCTCTTGGAAACAGTCCCTTCAAAGAGTTGTTTTGTTCTGAAAGTTTTGTCTCTAGAAAATGAAGTTTGCTGCCGTGCCTTGTTGTTATCTAAAGGGTTGCACTGCCATCTTGTGGCAGGAAAAGCCACTTAAAATTGCCATCAGGTACTGAGTGTGGCTGAGAGGGAAATTAAGTAAAAAGCCTTAAAAATTAAACTTAGGAAATGAATTAAGGAATAACTATCCTATGATAGAGGTTTTATTAAAAAGGGGTAGAAGATAATAATTTTATCCAATCTTCATCACATTTCCTGCAAGAATTTCGTAAGTGGTTAGTGGTGGTCTCTTCTTGGCAAGAGTTTCTTCCACTGAGTTATGATGTCAAACTCATCAATAAAAGGTCTTCAATACTTTAAACAGTGTAAACACACAAGTTTATTGACAATATTGGCAGCTTGAGGTACCATCCTCTAAATGTACAGTCTCAACTTCACATCTTCAGGGTGCTTCTGGCATCCGCTGCACTCTCAGAAAGCCTGGCTACTCACAGAGCCTCATAAGCAACCCCGTATGTGTCCAACAACTGATACCCGTCCCTCACAGCAGCCCAGAAGCTCTGCAGCACCTTTTTCTGTGTGATGATGCCAACACTATCTTGTCTCCACACCTTGACCCCATCCTTTCCGTGCCTTTCTTTCTCACACAGATGCAGATGCATGCTTCGGTTTCACAGAATCACAGAATAAGCTGAGTAGAAAAGGGCCCACAAGGATCGAGTCCCACTCCTGGCCCTGCACAGGACACCCCAAGAGTCACACCGTGTACCCAACAGCATTGTCCAAACGCTTCTTGAACTCTGTCAGGAGTGGTGCTGTGACCACTCCCCTGGGGAGCCTGTTCCAGTGCCCAAATACCCTCTGATAAGAGGGAAAAAAGGAAGAAGAAAAGAAACAGAGCTAGAATATGCAGAATGGGAAAATTAAAAGTAACATTGCAGGGCTAGAGTAATACGGATTGGGTGAGAGGATAAAATTGCTGATACTTTACAACAGTTATAATCTTTTACTTGGGAGACATAGGATATATCATCTGGTCATGGAATAGAAGTACAGTATTATTAATGAAAGCCTTGAGTAGATCAGAATTAAAATATCAGAAATCCAGAAAGCCTGTTAAAAATTAAACAGTTTTAGAAAAGATAAAAACAAAACAAAACAAAACAAAACAGCAACATAGTAAAACTGAAATTTTTTGAATGAGCATGTGTATAAACAAAGTAAAAGCAAGGTTGAGAGTCTCTCCTGAGAAGCTTCCTTTCAGTGTATAGTTTGTCATAACCAAGAGTTTTCTAAGGAATCATGCTTTTATATCCAGTTGGTCCGACAGAAATCAAAGACAATGTGTAAAGTTTCAGATCTTTAAATATTTATGTATATCCCTAATACTTTGCATGATTCAAGGAGATAACTAGCAGACCAAAGTAAATAAAACTGAACGTCTTAATGAAAAAACAGCTTTTTTGAGGGGAAAAAACCCCTCCGTTCTAAAATTTTCTGGAGGATTTTTTCCAAATTAAAAAATAACCTATCTCCTTTTTTTTTTTAAAGAGGAAGAAAGAGAGTAAAAGGGGAATGAAATTCATACTCTTCAGTATCCATCTTGGCAAAGAAAAAAGATGTAATATTAATTTTTTAAAAAGTGTTTCCTTGTTCAGGAGGTTGAGATTTTTTCTTTACTCTGAGTTACACTGGGCTTTTGCCAATCCTCTGTTCACTATCTACATATATTTACAGGCAGGATGCATAAATTTCCAGTGAAGCAACTCCTGAAGCCATGACCCTTTTCCCATCAACCATTTTGCTTTAACTGCTGTAGCTAGGTCTGAATCTCAATTTCTCCTTTGCCTTTCTGTCTTTAAAAATCTATTATCAGTAACACACCAGACATGTGGGTCAATATCCGAAGAGCCCTCACCAGGACCTCTGAATTCATGTCTGAATAAAAAGCGGAATGCTGACATTTAGCTCCTTGATTGCAAACACAAGTGTTGCCTGTGACCACAATGCAGATTTAGATATCAAAACACTCTATTTTTTGCCATTCAGCTGAAAGGAAATGAAAGTGTTGAACTGTCTAAGAATTTTTTTCTCTAGAAATATTTCAGACAATTTACAGTTTGTAATAACAATGTCTACAAAAGCCTTCATGTATTGCATATTATTTTCCCTACGACATACACTGCTAGAAAAGCTGCCCCCCAAAACCTGACATTTTCCAGGGAATGACAGATCATGTAATTGATAAGGGAAGAAAGTGTAGGGTCTTGTGAAGTTTTTAGGAAGTTGCAAAATGTCTACTTCAATTATGGCCTTATGGCTGTAAATAAGATTTTATATATTTTTCCTAATTGAATAAATACTAAACTCTTTTAACAATGAAAGTGCTTGTTTAAAAGTAAATCTTCACCTCCATACCTTTTACATTTCTGTGTAAAAAAAGGGAATATATATATATATACTTTAAATCAAAACACCTCTAAGTATCATGGAGCCTTGGCGTGTTTGCATTCAATTGAAAAAAACATTGTTTGAACGGCTTTTTGCTTTGGCCAGATGAATATTTGGATGTGCAGAAATAATACTGACATATTCTTTCCTTTGCACCACAAAACTACCACTTTTATTTGGGTTTGATTTACTCCTCCCAGAAGGACTGAAAAATGAATCTGCTTTCAGCTGCTGAATTCCATGTAATTTCAGCTACCTTTTCTATTATGGTAAAATGTTATGCAACTTTTATCAAAGTAAGTGGCCTACTGACTTCAGCAAGCCAAAGCAAACATTATCTGTCCATCTGTAGTAATCCTTCCACCCCCAGTGACCCACTCTGCTCATAAGTGAGCCAGCCCTGCACTTTTCTTCTCCATTTGCTCTCTCTTAATAATGCTCTTCTCTCCAACCTCATCCACAAATATCCTCAGAAATTGACTGAATGACCTCATCTTTCCCCTTTGGGTTTCCATTCTTTGTGTCACTTCCATTTGCTTCCCAGAGATCACGCTGAGGATATCTGTACTCCTGTGCCAGGGTATCCTGATGGTTGGTAACGCCACAGGGCAGACAGCTGCACTGTTCCTCAGGGCTGGTTATACTTTGCCATCCCTCTTCCCATTCCCACTACAGTTTTTTGCACCTTTTTGCTCTTGTTCCTCTTGACGATGTGTTTCATCAGCTTCAGTGTCACTGTATTCATCGTTGCTCGGTACTAATTCCAGATTCACCAAAGACACTTTGCCATCACCTCCAGGCTTGACATCCTGGTCATTGATCCTCCTTAAGCTCTTCAAATTGAGTGCAAAATGCTGTGCCATCACTCTTTGACTCTAGAGTCAAAGGCTGACCGGGGTGTGGGTAACGGTGGCTGTAAAGGATCACAGCTAAAGATTAGCTGCTATCTGCTACCCGGCCATAGCTCCATGGAAGTACTGCTTCTGCTGTCCAACACCCAGCTCTCAGCTCACTGGTCTCCTTGATTTTCTCTCTTCAGAAGTGTTATGGGGTATTTATCTGTAGAAGAGAGAAAGAAACTCTGATCCACAGGGCAAATTATCAAACTTTCCTATCAGAGTTGGAAGATCTACTGCCATTAAGCTCCATGGAGGTCAGTAGTGCTGTGTCAGAAAATGACGATAAAAAACTGAACAGTAAAGGTAGCTCATACCATGTGCAAAAGATATGAAACATGTTGGCTGTTGGAAAAAAAATCCAGTTACAAGATAAAGCACTACTACTATACCATCTTTGGATTTATTGCTTATGATTGACTTGAGTTTAGTGGCCTTTGGTAGCCTTTAGTTCATATCAACTTCGCTTTGTCATGTAACTGACAAATACCACAAATTACAACAAAAACAGTGAGACCAGCATCCAATGTCAAAGTATGATTAAAAATGAATTAAGTATAAAACCAAAATTCCCTATTGCTTAACTAGAGGCTACTTCTGCAGGTCAAAGTTAAGGTGAATGTATAGACCAATGGAGAAAAACCTATGCTGTGACCTCCTTTTCGTCAAGACAGTATAAACTCGGTCAAGATCATCCTTATTTAACCTTGCATTATGAAGTGACTCATTCAATGTCTCCTAATCATTGAAAATCTACCACATGATAAAGACACCAGACAAAAATTACTTCCAGACGTGCTCGTGCTTGAAGCACACTTTTAATGATTTGAATTGTATGAGTCAAATATTTGCTAATGGGCAAAGACAAAATATTAACTTAAACAATAGACTGAGCTTCTCAGACAATATTTACACATTACCTAAAAAACAATTAAAGAGAGCATTTTCAAAGACCCTGACTTGATCTCCCACTGACTTTCCCATCTCTTTGCTGTTCTCTTTTTCTGTTCCTTTGAAAAATCATCTGATAAATGTCAGACTACTTAGACAATGTGACTCCAAAGCACAGTTCTCTCCCATTAAATGATATGCAATGCACATTACAAAGAAAATAGAAAATCAATCTATTCACTATCACTATAGACTTTAAATCTCCTCCTTCTAGTTTATATCATTTGTCACATCATTGGTATTATCAATAGTTATTATTTCAAATGAAGAATTTGTTTAAAATCTTGCCTGGAGTTACTGTTGCATTAGCTCTGAATGTGAATGAGAATCCCAAGTACAATGGGAAATCTCACCTGTAAGTATTTTATTTCAGCTTCCATCTTCTAAAATATCAGAGGTTGTTCTGCAGGGCTTCCTTGTTGCTGTCAGTCCTTCACACCACCCTATTGGGCCTGGATTCTCCACAGCTGCAGAATCTGTGGATCTAGCCCTTAAGATTTCAGGCTTCAATTCCAAAAGGTACTCAAGTGTAACTTTGAGTAATCCTGCAGCTGTCAGACTGATCAGTCCAACTAGCATACATTCATAGCCACATATATATTTTCATATTCAGCAGAGCTAATGTCTTTATACTCATTTTCTTTGACAGTTTTTCCCTTCTAAAGACATACTCTGCCACTGACAAAGAAAGAGCCAGTCACATCATTTTAATTACATTATTTCAGGCTTACCTATACTGATATTCAAGCAAATAGTTACTATAACTTAGTATGGCTACTTAATCTCATACTTAGTGATTTGTATATTTACATACACTTTCATGGTAGATCTGACAGTAGGAGACAGAGAGGAAAATATTACTATCACATTAGGAGAGAAGAATGAGGAAATAGGTATAGTTCAAAATCTATGCACATTAAAAAACCACCAGAACAGTCCTTGCTAATCCTTAGATTTGTAGTATGATGATTAATGGCCCCAAATAAATAAGAAAGATGGTGTGACAACATACTTCCCTATAAAAATCTCACAGTCTTTGGTTCAGTAATTCTAAACCAAATACATTCTTGGCAATTAAGTTTCACTGTCAACATATTCTGTCAGTAGTTTAAAAAAATGAGCATTTGCTTATGACTCTGCCTGTAATTGTTCCTTCAGGGTTCACATGTTCCACTACAAAGTCTAGGACAATTTTTCACTGATAGAAATTGTCAGTTCCTAAAGACAACTGATAGCTGGTGATCCACAAATATAATTTATTTCTTAATGCCAGATACAGTTTTCCATGTGATCATGTCATGGTTCATTCGTTTTTGTACAAACATCAACTAAATCACCTGCATACCTAAGAACAACTGAAAACTCCAACAGCACATCCATCAGATAACGAGAAAAGCAGTGTTGGATTTGCTTATCTTTTTATTTCCTACAGATTTTTTCAACTGACATTTAAAAACCTCCAACACTATTAAGAGTTTCCTTGTCAAGTAAATGGGAAGCTTAAACCAGAAGGGATGGGAACTGGGAGCTTTCTCTAGCCTATGTCAGAGATGAGGATGATTCTTCGCATTTGCTGAGTGGCAGACTGGTCTGGGCAGTAAGCTTGAAATTATGAACATTTTTTGCTCATCTGGGATCTTCCTCCTTTCACCAAGTTTTCTAGGCTCAGACTTACTTCCCTTCCTATTTCTCCCATTCTTTCCAAGCTTCGTTTTAATTTGTCTTTGCAAGGAAAAGAAATTAGAGACATTTTTGCAGGAACGTCTATTAGTTCCTTCTGACTGGGCTTCTGTTCTTGGTAACACTGTTTACTTTTTCCTTCTCAGATTTTCTGTTAGCACAAGCCAATTTTTCCAGAAATTTTCTTCTACTTTTTCCTACTTTCAACACCATAGACTTGACCATGTTGGATGCCCAACAAGAAAAGAGCTGAATATTACTTGGATATGCCTTAGAGCTACTGAATAGCCAGCACCTACACCTTAGAGAGACTTTTGAACCCCTGAGAAAGGGGTGCAGCTGAGTGGGACAGTCAGACCTCATGCCACACCACAAGACCAGTTAGGCTTGGAGCCTTCAAACATCATGGATTTAATCAGAAACACAAACATTTACGCTCCATAGCAGGTCTTTCCTTGGTCCCTTTGTCTCTGCTCATGTTTCCTCTTCTATTCCATCTTTTGGTCAGGGAGATCAGAGAGGAGTCAGGGGGAGCAAAATTCTTTGTGTCAGTTTTGCACTTGGCTGTGGTCTGCTTGCAGCTTCAATTCCCTTTTCTCCTGACAGACTCTACCCTACCTACCTGGAGCTGGAACCACTCATCCCTGGCAGCAGTTAGGTACTAAGAGGTGATAGGGTGTCTGGTACATAAATCAGGAACATCGGCAGGCGTTTTCAGAAACATTTTCTGGGTAAGAACTCTTCCCAACACTTGTGATTTAAACTCTGCCATTGAAAGAGCACTGTCTCCTGACTGGACTGGGCACACTGATACGCACAGAGCCACAGCAGCCACGGAGCATGAGGAGCAGCAGCAAATGAGGACCAGTGCACAAGAGCAGTGCTTGGCCTCCAGCTTCCCTTGCTCCTGGGCTTGGCTGGAGCAAGAAGGGCTGCTCCCAAGAGCTATGGAGATATGGCAAGTGACACACTGGTCTCTGCAGCACAGTCCAGAAGAACCCTGCAGTTGCATAAGTCCTATGGTTCCAGTATGGAGTGTAGTAAAGATGACTACTGCTTCTCTCAGAAATAGGAGAAGATGAGGCGAGCAGACTGGAAGGGGCTTGTACTCCTGCCTGGTAATGCCTGGTTCAGGGTAGGAGGACTTTTACGTCTCTGCACTTCTTTTACACAAAGGTCAATTAAAGCAAATACACAGGGGAAAATAAATTTTAATTTGCATCTCCTCCCTTTTGAAAGGATATTCTGGCCACCCATTTTAAATAATTCCTGTCCTGGGAACAATAAGGATTATTAGGAAATGCTGGAATGAAGCCTTAAGTTACATTACAGTAATTTGTTATTTAATTACTTCCTTTGGCAAGAGTTAGATGTAAACATATGAGCATGATAATTACATATATATATACACATTATTCATTCCAATTAGTTTTATTATAAGTATGTCATATTTCATCCTTGTCAACTACAACACACAACAGGACCAGTGGGTTCTTAACGTTTGGTAGTAGGTTTATTTTTTCCAAGGAGTTTGACAGAGACACGTGAAAGACAGACACACATTCCATGTGACACTAAACAAATTTAGAGACAGCAGCCTCTATAAATAATCTATGTTCATCATCTTACATAAGAAAGTGGAAGGTTAGCCACTTATTCCAATCTATTAGATGGTTTGCAGCAGTTTGGTAGGAAAACCTGCAGGCTTTCTCGCTATCGCTAGGCTGTCACATGGCTGCAGCCAGGGAATGACACACGAATAAAGTCCATAAGCATGTGAATATAAATGGAAGTACAAGTCAGTGATTTGGAAAGACACCAAAAAAACCCTCCAACCCTCTAGAAAACCAGCATTAAGGGAACAAGAAGGAGCAATTTTTCTTTTCTGATTCTGAATAATTTGTCACTTTATACAATACTTATTGTAGCATAAGTGTCAAAAGCACATGCACCTGTCTTTTCTCAGCATGAAGAACCTAGTCTGCCCAGGGAAGAATTCCTGAGGGTACTGCACAGGAATGGGGGTTATTCCCAGCCAGGAAAACTCCTTGCACCACCTTGAAAGAGCAATTTTTCACCCAGTGTTTCTTTAATCTCTACGTGATTGAAAACCACCTCCTAACCCACAAGTGGAATAGTGCATATTGTTAGTACTTCCTAGGAGTACAAGATTGGTTTGCTGCCTCCCCTGACCCCTGAGTACTGCTGGTGTGGTGAGCAGGGACTAGAAAAGTCTTTGAGTTAAGGGAACAGAATTTGTTCCACAGAAGCCATATACAGGTCAGCTGTAAACTATGAGATCGGATAGGTATTATTTATTCTTGTGCAAACTCGCCCTCTTATGCTCAATTTGTAACCTTTTGGAAAAGAAAAGCACTCTGTACACATGCAATATAACCGTCTTGGTATTAGCTGCAAACTTTCCAAGAAATCCCACCTCCACTCAATATCCTTCATCCCAGAGATGATGCAGCTCCAAACTACCAGGGTATAAAAGATCTTGGCCGTGACACGTACATTCAGAGTATGCAGCACCTCATCTGCATTGCCTCTGCTTCCATGCTATGCTCTGAAACCCTGGAAGAAGAATTTGCCCAATTCAAACACAGAGAGGACATGTACCAGTCCCATGTAGAGCAGTTTGGGAAGCATGGAGAGAGAAGAGCAGGACTTGAATTTGTCCTTCCAAGCTTCAGGCAGATTCTGTCAAGCTTCAGGCCTGACTAGTGAGAAAGTAAATAGAATGGGGCAAAAAGTCTGGTGCAAGGAAGGGAATGAAGACTAGGGATCAGTGAGACAGACAGGATAACTAGAAGCTAAATCTGAGGAGAAAGACTCCTAAAAGAGTTAGGAAGAAAGTATGCAACAGATTAAATTGGTATCTCAAAACAAGAAGGTGGGGAAGAACTGGAGAAAATATCCATATACTGGGAATAACTGATGAAGGGAATACTTACCATGTGTTGATGTATTAGTACCGAAGACAAGACTGACAGTTCTATTTAACTACAGCACAGCCCCTTTAAAGTTGAGGGGAAACAAAACATCTTACGTAGCGCCACCTTAGTGTCAGCAAATATCTTTCCCCAAAGAAGAATAATAACTTACCACTGCTATCAATTTCTTACCTTAAAAGAAAAATGTCTGAAAACAGGCCTCAGGGCTCCAAACAAAGCTGGGTGAAACTATATATTTTTTCTCCTGTGGTGGTGGTGAGGGAAGTAGCTTGAAAAGAGCAGAGCTGGGACCTAAACAAAAAACTTTTCTATCTGAGTTCAGTAAATATACTAATTATATATGAAGCATTTCATAACCTGATGTGAGGCTATTCATCAAGTACTATTCATATCCTTTGAACAGCAAATTGACTATCCAAATGAGTACATAATTTCACTGTGCCTCTTCACTTATCTGCAAAATGGGCCTGATAGCGTCCCTTCACCTCAGAAATATGCTGGGATAATAAATTAACTAATGTGTGTGAACAGACATATATTTGTGAGCAATAGAGAGAATCCAGAGGGAAAATGATTATGCATTCAGAATGGGTTTCAGCAGTGGGTAGTAAATAAGGCATGAGAGCACACAGTGAACAACAGGAGAAAACCAAATTCAATAGCTACTTATTCAGTTGAATAAGCCAAAGTAGAAACCATGAGAAAAAATACCATTCAGTCATGTTATTAAATGTATTATCTTTTATGTACAAAGAGAGCAAAGGAAGATTCCACAGCATAATTAGTATTTTCAGCTTCAGCAAGGAGCATTTTATAATAACAAATGCCTTGATAATATTTGAGAATATGAAAATAATATAGCAGAAATTACAAAATATTTGAAAACATGGAGGACCTATATATTTGTCATTTTGCCTGTGAATCCTGCTATAAAAAAAAAAAGCTTGAGATATTGCCAACTACTCTGTGCTGTAAAATATTATTATGTCAGTGGGGAAGACACATCTTGGCAACACCTGACACTAGCCAGATATTAAATGAACTGCAGCTAGCTTATATCCATACTACACTCATAAAAATCTCAGACCACTGGTAGCTCTGACAAGCTTCTGTTCTACAATGATGGCTTCAATATGGTGGCAGATGGGAAGTTACAATTTGAATGAAGCATAATTTCAAATCTGTGGACAGTCCTAGTGCCTTCTTCCCAACTTCACTAAATGCTCTAAATAATTTGATTTCCTAAACAGAGGACATATCACGTATTCTTTCCAGATGGATAGTACGGAATTAACCCTGGGGTTTGTAGTTCATTTTCAACTGTGAATGCTTATCAATGACACAGACTCAGGACCAAAACCTCATCTCTGTGACATCAGTGTGAACCAAAAGTAAATTCATAAAAATCAGTGAAGCTATACCAGTGTGATGGTCAAAGGCAGTGTTTATTAAAGTCAGCCAAAGCTGGTTAGAGATTGGAGTGGGCACAGGGACATTGCCTTGAAATTACCACCTGTGTGTGATAGAGATATCTGTATATCCTTAAAATTCTCAGAACTGAGGTAATTACTTTGCCCTAAATTTATCTCCAGGCAATTTCTGATCAAGAGCTAAAGAATGCATTTTTGCTTGATGCACTTACAAACATTAAATACATAATTTTATCTTTCTCTACAAGCAAGAGATGCAATCCAAATACAAGCCCATCTCCTCTTACATTTAATGCACCTCTTTATTATGTTACTACAGATCCTGTTGACCAGCAGTGACACATTTCATATTTGGAAAAATATAGCTAAGCTTGAAATATTTAGTATTATTAGTGCATATGAGAGGCACTATATAGACTATTCTGTATGGATACTGAAAGAAGTAAAAAGAATTATGATGCACCTTTATAGTTAGGGTGCAGCTTCTCTTGAGAAGAGTGGTTTCCTTTATAGTGGTTTAGAGAAAAATGAAGTTCCATTGTAGCATTTCCCAAAATCTGTAGCTGGTAAAATATGACACCTCACCTCTCTCAGTAATGTTAAGACAGTAAGAACATCTGTAAATATTGAAACAGTAGGATTCAAGCATGCCTTTCTCTTTTTAAAATCTATTTTTATATTCTTTTATATTTATATTTTAGAAATATTTTACATTTATAAGTAAGTGCATTCTTCAGTTGAATTGGACATTCCAGAATGAAGAACTTATTTTCTCCTAGAGTTTCATTATCCAAATAGTATTAAATATTTGAATTATAGATTCCATCTTTCATGTTCAGATCAGTATGTTTCTCCAGACCACATTCAAGGCCAATTGCAAAGCTGAAATATACAAAATCTTATATAAAATATATAATGCAAATTGGAAATAATTACATTTTACATACAAAAATTTGAGTAGAAAAGGATCTAAAATTTCAAGTTAAGATTTCATAGGGTATATTACCCTGTCAAGTTGCAGTGAAGATCAGAGTTTTCACAGAACCTACTTTTCCCTGTGATTGGATCAGTCCTTCCAAATCAATATTAAGTAAATCTTCCATCAGATAAAACTAAATTCACACATATTAGCAAGCTCACTGAAGACAGCAGCGATGTAAACAGAAATGTTCTCCCCTTAAAAAATAAATTGAAATAATATCCTAAAAAAAATCACTTCATAAATAAAACATCGAGACACTGATTCTCCCATTTGACTTGTATAATGTTTAGTATGGTGAAAATCATTGATTTACAGTAGTATCTGTTTAACATGGCAGTTTTTTGCTCAGGCTCTTTACACAGACCCCAGTCTGTCCCTACACAATTGACTCTACCTCTTTAGCAGGATATATAATTATATATATGTAATATTATAATAACAATGAAGGGTTCCAAAACTTAAAGTACCCCAATTTGTAACAGGGTCTATATCTTCAGTTTTACTCTAATCTTTATGTGCATACAGGTCTTCTCTAAAGTAGCACAGAAGTTCATTTTCATGAGAGTCAGCAGATCAGCTAAGGAATTAATCTTCTCCAGGGTGTTGGAATAGAGCAGAAGTTTCAAAAATGTGTTTCTCTCTACTTATGTGCTACACAGTCACAAATAGTGAGGAGTATGTTTTCCTGATGTCTCTGTAGCCCCAAAGGAAGCAAAAATGCAACACCTGTAATAGGCTGTGCAGCAGAGGAATAGCAAGAGAAGCAGCACACCTGCTCCATTTGATGTGCCAAGCACATGCTCCAACAGGTCCTGGACTACATTTGCAAACAGAAAATGAGATTACTCTGCCCTAGCTCAGCCTATGCTCATCATCCTAAGCTCCCCTGACGATCAACAGGCAAATCCATGCACCATCAGAGATAAGGTAGAGTTGCTGTTCAAGTAATTTACATTTTCCTCAGTGAAAGTTCACTGCCCCTTCAAAACATAAAAATTGTCTTAATATTTTAAGGAACCTTTTTAAGGTTAAGATTTGCATATGTCAGGATTTCTCCAAGACACATGAAAACCAAAAGAAAATGGCTATTGGCCAATAAAAATAAGTCATTGATCCATGTCAGTGATATATGCACACTACCAATGTTTTTTCAGATCCAATCATATGCATGGTTGCTTGTTTTCTGATAGTTATCAGAATTAATACTAATATTACAAGTCTTCATCTGGACCACAAGCCCTAAGTATTTTATCAGCTACCAAAGAGCTCAGAGCTATTGCTAAGACTGACTGTAGGGTCTGCATTAAGAACTGGCTCAGCAGCAGTAATCACTGAAATTGACTGCATTGTTTTATTCATTAGAGATACTGCAGAGATAGGAGAATGAGAACTGCAGGATAGTGTAGATCATCAAGCACATCTTAATAAACTGGTTTTAAAATTAATTTTAGAAATTCTAAAAAATGAGGTGTCAAAAGTATCTTATGGACCCATTGTGGTATCACCTTTTCAAAATGTGAATCCTTTGGAAATGCCACTTGACTTCATGCAGTAGCAATGGCAGATGACAATCACTTGTAACATTTGACTAGAGGAGTAGCTACGTCTTCTTGTTTTCTACCAATTTTTTTAGTATCCACACAGACTATAGATGACTAAGTTCCATTTCACCTTGGCCAAGAGCTAGTCAAACTCATGTCTTTCACCTCCAGAATGAGTTCTTGTCATCCAGTTGTCCTTAAAAGGTGGGGAGAGGGATGATCTTCATCATTCTGGTGGACGTATAGTCCTTCCATTTTCCATAAATGAAATCAGGATTCAGGGGCTAGGAAACAGATGCATAACTCTAGCATAATGGCTGGGGAGGAAAGATAATTTCATGTCACATGTACCCTCATTTCTAAGCAGACTTCTCTCTTGGCACTGAAAAACCCCAATAAGAAGGGCAGAGTCAACTAATTTTCCTCATGACCAGCATCTCAACTTTTGGTACATGTCCTGCAGGGTTGCTCAGGATCTTATGCTCCAAAATAGAGGACACCAACCAAGTCCACGGGACTCGCACTGCTTTAGGGATTCTGATCTGGGTCCTTTGCTGTGCTACTGCCTGAACCTTTTAGCCATATGGAACCAACGATGCTCAGGTACACTTGCACCACTGAACATGCAGTCACCAACTAGTACATCTTCAGCTGTCTTACCTCTGATCACCTGCACTGGAGCAGGAAAAGCAGATCTGTTCTTAGCAGTGTGATTAGAAGAGATGGCTAAGAGAGGAATGTCATCAGACCAGGCTTCTCTCCTACCCCTCATTTTGCCCACTGCTCTCCTTTAATTAATAAATGCCATTACCAAGGACATGGGCAGTTTAGTTGCCTGATCTCATTTCTCCCACCATCACCACCTCCGACGGCCGTGGGCACCCTGGGACGGACCTGACCACGCCACTTCTGTGCGGGGACCAGAGCCATTCCCCTGCTCTGCCCGTGGGCGGGCTGTGACGGGCAGGCGGCTGTGGCGGTCGGTAGCAGCCCCACGACTGAGCCCTGGAGACCCATTTCTGTCGGGTCCGGTGGGTTGCCGTGGGGTGTCAGCCCCGTCGGTGCGAGGGACGCTCCCGTCTGCCCGCCAAGCCGTGAGCCCCGCTCCGGGCGGCTGGCTCACGGTGTCCGCGGGCTGCGCGCGTCAGGGTAGAGACCCGTCATCACCGGGAGATCCCAGCATATATAGGAGATGCGGGGGCATCGCCGGCGCCGGCCGATCGCAGCCGCTCCGCGCCGGGCACGGGCTCCGCAGCGCCATGGCCACGGCCCTCGCTCGGGCGGCGGGGCGAGCAGGTGAGGGCGGCGGGGCCGGGCCGGGAGGGGGCACAACCCAACTCTCCGCGCACCCGACGCCGCCGCGCTCTCCGCAGGTGCGGCTGCGGCGCTGGCGCTGCTATGGCTGCTGGTCTGCGCCCCGGGAGACGCCGGCTGCCATCCCCTGACCGTGGCCGATCTCTTCGACCGCGTGATACGACACTCGGGCAGGATCCACAGCCTCTCCACGGCGCTCTACGCCGAGCTGGTGAGTGCCGGGCCGGCCCCGCCGCCGCGGAGCGGGCTGCGCCGCTCTAGGAGCGGCTGCCGGCCGGGCGGGATAGGGAAAAAGGTAGAGGGATGGAGGGGGGTGGTGGTGCACTCTGTGTACGTTTAGGTGCTCTTCCCCTGTAGGAAAAACACTTTCCTCCCCGTGACAACGAGCTGGGAAAGCCCGCTCGGAAGTGCCACACGTCGGGGATGCTGACCCCCAACGGCAAAGAATACGCCCAAAAAATCCCGGTAAGGGGCAACGGCGGCGGCGGGCAGAGACAAGGTGGAAGAGGGTACCGTGGGGCTTGAGGAGCTGCAAGGGGGCTCCGCGGGTCACACTGCCTCCTTTCTTCCCTCTGGGAGTAAGGGGAAAACACCTCCTGTCCCGTCAGAGCCCTGAAATGTCTAATTCACCACGCTGTGATGATCACCCACTCCCATCGGACTGGAGATAGACAGGGAGGTGTATATGCTTTCAGAGCTTCATCTACACTCTGGGTGGAAGAAGCTGCTCAGTTTTGACCCCAAACAGGTGCACCTCACAGAAGTATTGCATATGAATCATAAGTTTGTTGAATTTTAAATCTGTGTGTTGTTACCTATGCTGAGATCACACACACTAGTATAGTAAGGATATTGCAGTAGTACTTTGTCAAAATCGTAGACAGACATCCTTTGATTTTGTTGTGGCAATCTCTGTGCAACAGAAACTTAGAAATGTGTGTGTGGCAGAGAAGTTAAATTAATCAGTATATCACTGCAAAGTGCAAAGAGCAATCAGGAGGAAGAAATAACAGTCATTATCTTCGCATTGGTAGTTAGGTAAGGGGAAAAGAACAGCAAATTGGTTTAGACAGTTGTGATGGCAAAGAGAAAAAAATCGTTACTAGTTCAGAGAAGAGCAGAAAGAGTTTGTTCATCCAGAGAAAAAGCAAATTGTGAAGTTGGGGAAATACCAGTAGGAGAAAATTTTGCCTCTAGGAGGAGACAGACAAAGATAACAAAAGGTTTGGGTTTTGGTTGTGACGGATTGAGCTTTCTCCAAGACGTTCTTCTAGAAGGTCCCCTAGAAGGGCAATGAGTGACGAGACGAGACCCTGCTCGTCAGCTGGGTCATATTAGCTGAAAACAAGACAAATACAACTTTTGGGTGTTATTATATATATACAAATAACCAGAGAGAGAGTGGCCCGTAAATTTACATACTGAGTTGCAGATGTAAATCTTAATCCCACTGAGATTTCACAATGAGACTAAGAGTATTCATATGATCTGCTGCAAAGTAACAGAGACATTCTCTACCATTTTAATTTATAAGAGAGAAGAACTAACTCATTTGATACTGAAACTTTTGCAAGCCTGGAAAGAGCCACTTTCCCACTTCAACCAGCATATTGAGCACCATCAAAAGCTACCCGATGACAGCCTTAGCAAAGCTAAGCAAATCAGCAATATGGTCCATGAGCTGAAGACTGGAGTCGAGAAAGTAACAGAAAAGGCAAGATTTGTAATGTAGCTTTTATTTGTACCAATTTTGTGGCAGGGGTGACTTCAGGGAGGGGACAGTGTCTGCTCCCACTTGGGCTTGGAGGCTCTTATCTCGCAAAATGCTGGACTTTGTTACAGATACAGGCATCTTTCTGTCAAAGCATGTGACTTAATTTTTAACGTGGCAGATACGTAAATGGCACTGTAGGTGTCCGTATCTGTAAGGCAATATCTTATTAATATGAAATATGTGAACCCACAAGTACAAAGACTAGAGCCTTTTGCAGCTTCACATATGAGCCAGTAATGAGTTGACTTTTCTAGGGCAGTAGAGAAGATGTAGGTAGACCACGATGAGAGCTTAATAATTGTGTTCAGTTTTATTGGGATTTACATTCTAAGTAATTCAAGTACTACTGCTGTCTGCTGCAAAGAGCTCCCTCCTAAAGTAATAACTTTATGTTGGGATAAGTCCCTCAAGACAACAGTGGCATTGCTAAGTCTGATGTTAGCCACAAAACTATTTCAAAACTCCATTCCAAATTCTGGCAGATCATATATAAATCACTGGATGTAATTTTTTGTTATTTCCTTTTCTGTCTTCTCATTACTAGAAGCTAGAAGTCCTGACCTTCACATTTTTTGTGCATTTATACCTAAATTTATTTGTAGTTTTGGCTAAACAAATGAAGGCTGTGTGGCCATTCTCTGAAATGACCA
Source organism: Atrichornis clamosus (assembly GCA_013400975.1). Taxonomy (NCBI): domain Eukaryota; kingdom Metazoa; phylum Chordata; class Aves; order Passeriformes; family Menuridae; genus Atrichornis; species Atrichornis clamosus. The sequence continues at coordinate 78,596 of WBMZ01006956.1, read as the reverse complement.
CACTGCCAAGGTGTCTGTTTCACTGAAAAAAGTGATTAATAAACTAGTATCTTACATAGATCACCTTTCAACTTTATGGACACAGGTGGGGAATACAAGTTTTAAAATGAGAAGCAGTTCATCACTAGAATAGGCCGAATTGTACCTTGCTCTAAAATGCAGCCCTGACTAAGGTGACTCAGTTACAAACGGAAACTCCATCATCCAAATGCAGCCATGGTTTTGGGTTAAGATGGCCTTAAAGTTCAGAACTGTTCAACCTCAAAGCTTGACCTTTGCTTCATTCTGTAGGTGAAGCAAACTCTAAACTAACTACACATTTTTGGTATATTTACCTGTTTTATTTTTCCTAAAACACAGTTCAAGATATTACTAAGAAGGAAAGCTTTGAAGTATTGACCTCTCTTTACTATGGATATACCACCGGGTAGAAATATAATTACAAAAATTAATGCATTCCATATTTTGCAGATGTGTTTTTCCGTTAGACAGAAAAATTCTAAATTTGCTTCTGTTGTGAAGCACGTACTCTGACAGGTGATCCCAGTCTGCAGAGCTCAGGTTAAACAACACTGGTGAATGTTCACATTAGAAGCTTCCCTTCACAAAACACATTCAAATAAATGGCTAAAAAGTCTCAAGATTAATTTGCTATGATACTTCAAGAGGAAATAAGGATTACCAAACAGGGGTCCCTCGACTTAACCTCAGATGGAGTTACACCCTACTATTCATTACTAGTATATCGAATCATTTCAGTCTGGTCTAAAGGTTGTATAGATACCATAAGGATAAAATGACAGTGTTATCCTATGTAAGGACCTTTACATACATCTTCAATAAGAATGTGAAAGATCTGGAGTGCAGTCCAACATGACACCTCAGTTGACTTCTGCAGTAGTATTTTCAAGATTTGTTGCGTGTGTAGTTACAAGGTGTACTTCTCTTCCTGTTTTCAATACAGATGCAGTCAATGGGAATCATCAGCAATTCATTAAATGGAATGGCATCATCTGAAGGCACTGGTTTATCAATTAGTAATGAAGCAAACATGATGAGTGACTCTGACTTCATTCACTGTTTCAGGAGAGATTCCAATAAAGTACAAAGCTACTTAAAAATTCTCAAATGTAGGATTATGCCAGAAAATAGTTGCTGAGTTGTAATCCCTCGACAAGTAGTCTTCAGCATGTTGTTTATAAAGATTTAAAAAAATAGAACTTTAAATTATCACATTTACAGAAATTTTAATAGGAAAGTGGTTTTCAAATCCTTTGGCAGCTACCTGACACGGTTGACCAATGCAGATGAAATACTAAATAAAGCACCATGTGTATATGTGGGTTAATGCACCAGATGAAAATGAGTACTCTAGCAGTAGATAAATAAATGTCTTTGCACACTACACTGTGAAAGACTATATTATGGCTGATTCACACACTTTAGATATATACATAGAATCATAGAATCATAGGCTTGGGTTGAAGGGGACCTTATTGTAGTTCCAACTGCCCCCTCTGCCACTGGCAGGATGCCACCCACTAGATCAGGTTGGTCAGGGCTCCATCTGAGCTGGCCTTGAACATTTCCAGGAATGGGGCATCCACAACTTCTCTGGGCGACGTATTTTAGTGCCTCGCCAAACTCTGAGTAAAGAACTTCTTCCTAACACCTAATCTAAATCTGTTCCATTTTAGTTTAAAACTATTCCCCCTTATCCTATCACTCTCTACCCATGTATAAAGCTGCTCTCCTGCTTTTTTATGAGCTGTCTTTAGGTCCTGTAACTGCAATGGCATCTCCCCAGAGCCTTCTCTTCTACAGGCTGAACAACCCCAACTCCCTCAGACTGTCTTCATGAGGTTCTTGTAGGCCCACTTCTCAAGCTTGTCCAGGTTCCCCTGGATGGCATCCCATCTTTTTATTGTGTCAGCTGCATTGCTCAGCTTCATGACAACTGCAAGCTTGCTGAGGGTGCACTTCATCCCACTGTCTCCATCACTGATGAAGAGCACCAGTCCCAAGACAGAGCCTTGAGGGACACCACTTGTCACTGGCCTCCACCTAGACATAAGAGCCACTGCCCACAACTCTCTGGCTGCATCCAACCAGCCAATTCCTTATCCACCAAATAGTCCAGCCTTCAAACACATGTCTCTCCAATTCAGAGATAAGGGCATCAAGTGGGATCCTGTGGAAAGCCTACAGAAGCTGAAACATAGTTTCAACACAGAAAAGTAAGGTTCATTTTGTTGAACCTTGGTACATCTATATACTACCAATAAAGCATATTTTTATGTAAAGAAAATGTTTCCCCCTATTACCACATACCTACCTACCTGCAGAATATTGCTTAACACTGAAAAGTGGCACTGATATTGATGAGTTCATTTAATTGCAAGGCCTATGGCAGACTTTTATGTTCACGTCATGCTTCTTACTGATTTCTGTGGGCTTTCATATGTGTCCCATAAGATCTAGCTCCTAGCACTTTTATTCATTTTGAACGCTTTTTTATATCTGTAATGGCTTCACTGATTTCAGTAGAAATCTCTAAAGAAAAAGTTTCTCTGTGAAAAATAAGTCAGAATTCTGGTCCAAATAGCAGACACAGAGCTCGGGTTTTACAGTAATGATGACAAACTCCACAGCAAATAAAGATATGAAACCTGTCAGATATTATATGGAAATCACATTTTCCTAGCAGCAGGGTGGTGCTGATGCCTGTGCATAGAACAAAACTTCTTTGCATTCAGAGACTAACTGAGCCATTTGAACAAGCAGTTATAATCAACATGGATTTATCTTTAATATTCTTGTCTGTTTCATCACTGAATGCTCTTTTCTGGCCTTCCCTGACTTTGATGGTTGCTGACAGTAGCAGGAGCTCAGGCAGCCAAGAATGGGGAGTAAAATGCTGATGATTTTTTAATAATGACACTGAATCTGGCCTTGAGAAACTCAGAAGAGAAAGATGTCAAAGAAGCATTTATGCAGACCAGAGAAACCTTTATGCAACCTTTTCAGTTATATCCCCATAACTGCAAATATCCTCAGACATCTACTGTCTGGTAGACAGCTGATGCACTTCTGCAGCTAAAAGCTGTGAGTGCTCACAATTCACATCTGGTCCCTTCTGCGCCAGGTGTAGTAGAAAGGCAAGGGGTTACATCATGCTTGCCCTGAAGCAGTCACTAGCTGCAGTTCCTTAAACAGTAAGAGACCACAAACACGTAACGAAATAGCAGCACTTGTGGCCAAATTTTGAGGAAATTCTGGAAACAAAACACAGCTCCAAAGAGAGGAAAGGAAAGCTCCTCTGAGCGAATGAACAGAACCAAAGAGTGATGCCCACCCTGCCTGCATCTACCTGTGATCACAGAGGATGTAGTAGCAATTAATAGCTGCAGCCTGAACGCGGCCACCTAGTGTAGGCGCAGTCCCGGCGTGCAGCAGCCCGCTGGCGGTGCGTGTTCCCATGCCAGCGAGGGGGCACTGCCGGCTCCCGAACGCTGCAGAGGGGCAACAGCGCCGTCACCGAGGAGACAGCTGGTAGCAGTGTGCTGCCGCCGCGTACCGGCAGAGGCACCGCAACCACTCTGCGTCAGAGGCGAGAGGTGACAGACACGGGAGGGGCCACTGAGTCGGAGAGGCTGACGGGGGGAAGCTCCCTCCCGGACCGGCTGTGTCGCGTCCCGCCGCCCGGGGCACCGCGGCCGCGGCTGGCGCTGCCACGGGGCGGGAGGTGGCCGTGTTCCCATGGGAGGTGGCCGTGGCCCCCATGTCCCTGTGCTTGGTGGCAAGAAATTGCGAGCGACTGGCAAGGTTGGCTCAGAAAAATCAAACCAACCGTACCCGCAGCTGGCAGGACCTCCCTGGGGTGCAGCTGAGGGACAGGTGGAAAACATCGCAAATGGAGCAGATTATACAAACAACTCTCATCTCCTTCAAAGTGCTAAACCCCGGGAACGTTTCGCTGTACAGAAATGTGAAAACAGGGAAAATGAGATAGTGGGTGGCACATGAGGAACTACAATGTACCGAAGTATTATCCTCAGTCATTCATCCTCATTAGTGCTATATTTCGGTTTTGCCCTTGGCTGAAGCGAGGCATGTTGGTAAAACAAAAGCCTTCCTATATTGCCAGCATTGCCTTGCTTCCTCTTGCGATTGAGGAAACAACTGAGAAGTGGGCTGAAAAGGGCATGTTTTTCTCTATGGCCACCGATGCCTCAAACAGAAATACCAGGGATGGTTACTTTTTGCAGAGGGGAACACTTCATCTCCTGCATGATTTCCTCCAAAACAGGAGTGGAACTAGTTAGAAGTATTTGATAATGCAAAATCATGTGCTACAATCAAATGTTTTGGAGTTTGAGAATGCATCACTCACATCTGAGTATATTAACCTTGGAGAAACAATTCTGTAAATTAATTGAAAATCATAAAATCAGGATTGGCTCCCAGTTAAGCACCAGCCTCATGTGCAACAACCCATAACACTGTATGCTATAGGTAAGTCATGGTGTAATTTCCATTTGTGAAACAATCTGTTTCCATTAAATTTCCTTGTCAACCAAATAAATTTAAGGATTAAAAATATCTCCATTATTCTTCAGACTTTATTCCACGAAACACTGCAGGATAATCCCAGAATATCAAGATTTTCGTACAGTCCAATTAATTTTTTTCAATTATTAGAAGTGGCTTTTGCACATTAGAGATTTCCCCATCATAATGCTTCCGTTTTTTCAGAATCATGAAGGATAAAACAGAGACACTCCCAGTGGCTGAAAGTTCATTTTGTTCCTTTTGTCATGTGCTAAATGATTTTGATAGTGTACCTTTAATTTAGACTGAATCTCGTATGTGCTGATGCTTGCATGGTAGATTAAGTGGCTAGTGTCACTTGTAGTTTAGCTCTTATCTAAAACCACATGATAGCAAAGCAGAAAGAAATGGAAACAGTCTTCTTTGCACAATATACATTAATGGTCAGCTACGTCATAGTACATTCAAATGTTGACCTGTAAATAAAAAATACTTGGAAAAACTGAAGAATTCCTCAAGGGTTGAATACTTATAAAAAGTGGCATTTCTGTATGCTTGAGCAAGCACTGTAAGATCACTATAAAGATGTTACCTTGTGACATCCCTGTCCACCATGCCCAGTTTCATTGCTCAGAATTACAACCAATAGAAAAGCAAGGAGTTGCCATTTTCTGGCCATGAATTTAGGTGTAAGTCTGCATGGGGAGCATCTCAGATCCAGGTTTCAGTATCCCTGTTAATCTTACACAGGAGCAATCAGGTTCGCAACTTAGAAGCATAGCCATGAAAGACTTCCACAGTCCATGACAATTCCATCCACTGTGAACTTTTCTTTGCAGGGGCTTTTTTGGTCTCCCCAAGGTTCAAATCTGAGTCTCAAGTTAATTGGACCCTAATTCCTCTCTGGTCCTTTCTTAAGGCACTGGATTTATAGCTATCTTCATGAAATTAGTTTGTCTTTCCTTCTAGTATATGAAAATCCGTAACAGTCTAGTTGGTAGAGGGTGCTGAAGCATGTGAATGTACTTAATTTATGTCACTCTTTTGACTGCAGAACATATATTCATCAGAGGAGCTGTGCGGTTACAGTGATGGCAACTGGTATTTAAACCCAGTACTAGTAAATCACAGCAGATAAAACAAATCTGATGTATTACTGCAGCTCAGGAGTGACATTTGACCATTGTACTATTGTTCTGACACTGAAGTTAGTAATGCAGTTTTGTGCCTTAAAGCAGCCCTGTTCTCCTCAGCAGATCACAACAAATATTTCCTGTTTGGCAAAGAATCAATAAGAACAAGATAACTTTCAGAAGATCACTTTATACTGTAAATCTGTACAACCAAAGTTTACAGACAACACAGCTGTCGTCAGCAAATCCAGCTTTTAACAATGTTACAGGAGGTGCATGGAGGAGCTATCTGGCCTCTCATGTCCACAGTCTCAGACATTTACATGCAGTAAAACATGGCTGTGGCTGTGCCTCATATAGACTGATAAAATCTTCATGATGATACCTTTAAAAGTCCAAGAGACAGACCTAGAAGGAAATCGGCACCCTCCTGTTAAGGTATCAGGGAAGCTCCTCTGAGTGCCTGACCTTAAGAACATACCTTCAAGATCCACATTCAGACCCATCTAGAGGATCTCCAATCGGTGGGATGAGAAAAGCCTCTCCTGATCGTGAGGCTGCTGGGTTGGGCAGTGAGATCCCTATGTCAGCAGCACGGCCTGAGAGCACAGGAGTCTGCAGCTGGGTTAACAAAGCAAGTACTGAGTCTCAGCCCTTTCTCCCTTGCCCTGTTGTATTCTGTATTACACTAGCATTGATAAGTTCCCAGACCAAACAGAGAGGTGCCCAGCAAGTGTATCTGCTTTGTTTGTGGCCTCTGAAGAGTTGAGTTTTTAACTGTGGTTCACAATTTGAGGTACCCGAACTCTCTCCAGCCCCAGAATCCCAATAAATGTCCTTCATAATACTCCACAGTCGGTAACTATAGCCTCAAAATGCCACACGTAGGAAACACCTCAGATACCCTACAGCCATGCTGCAAGATCATCCATCAGGTCAAATCTTTGAAGTCCAAGTAGCATGTTGCTGGTTTTAACTGTGAGGTGTCATTGGTATCTATCATGTCACTCCATTTTATCAGCTGAACTCTACACCTCTCACCTCTGCACTGTGCCTATTATGAAGCACTTCAAATATCTGCTGGGCATTTTGCATATAATGTGTGCTCTCTTTGTTCTTTCTAAAACAAATATACATATATTACTTCAAAAAAACCCAAATACTACTTGATCCTTCACAAACAAAAGACTGGCACTGTAAAAATACTTTTGTATTTGTACTGGGTGCTGTTTCTCCAAGTTTTCACAGTATGGACTGAAGGCAAACTTCTCCTTCAAATAGCACAAAATGAGAGGAATCAAAGTTGCATGTGTCATGGGCTTAAATCCTAATTGAATCAGACTATTCTAGATATAATTCAAGATTTACGTGTATGCTTCTAGGGTTTTTAGGAAAGCTTGATCAGCATTTTCAGGAAAGGAATGTTTTATCTGGCATATGGAAACATTATTCTAGCTGTAGAATAGTACTTATAGGAGGTGTTAAGAGATTTGGAGGACCTTGAGATAGCTGAAGATTTAACAGGTTACAGTGAAACCAGAAATTGTTGACTTTAAACTACATGTAATATTGCAACTGTGAAACCAATTCTGCATGAGCCTTGCTTGATTTTTGCCTCAGTGAGACATCCTTCAGATGTATTCTGTTTAGCACATCAGCACACAGTTTCCCATTTTGTGCCTTCAACATCATCAACTAAAACAATTTTCCATGGAACACCCTGAATTGTATCTCCCCTCTCCAAAAGTGTGGCTTCTAACACTGATGTTTCATTGTCTTGAAGTAAAAGAATATGAGAGCTGTGAAGACTCCCTTTCCAGTAAAGGTGAGACGAAAAAACCCCAATCATTTGGTTTACCGATACACTGATTTCCTTAAAAATGGGAAGCACTGATTAATATACACACACACATATACCACCACTTGATAATTTCAGGGTAACTTGGAAATACCTGCAATGTCATTTCACAACTATCTGGGCTACTAACACTTGCTGGTCCTTCAGGCAGGAGCTTGTCAAACAGGGCAGGAGTATGACTTCAACAGTAAATTCATCCCCATGTGTACACAACTGGTCTGTCCCCACCAAAGGTTTTAGGCACAATCTGAGTTGGTTCTGAGACTTCAATTGCAAGACAGGAATAAACTCCTCACATTACCGAACAGCATATAACACATGGCATACTAAATGTGTGCAAGGGCTTTCTGAGGGTGGGTATCCGGGCATCTTATGCTAACAAAGGTTTGTAAATGCAGGAAGAGGTGACTTCTTAATTTTTCTGTAATTTTTTTTTTAAGTCAAGCATAGGAAATCACATGCATGGAATGACACATAATGCAACACTAAGACTGCACAGTTGGCCACTGAGAAGGCAGCACATGCACAAGGCAAGATACAAAACTCACCTGATCGTGCATGAATTTTATGATACAAGCTTCATCATTGCAATCTCAATTTTTTTAGCTGCAAATGCATCTAAACTTCACCTCCCAAATAATACAATGTAACAAGTGGAATAGTAGATCATCTATCAAAAGGTAAAACATTAAATAACAATTTACTCCACAACAATAGTAAGACTTTTTGGAAGCTGTACAACACAGCTCAAAAGTATCTTTAGTCTCTCTTCTCAACAAAGGCATTCATAAATGTGTGATGAAGAAAACCAGTGTTCTGTTCCCATTTTTAGCTATAAAGACTTGCAAATAAAATGAAGAAAAATAAATTCATGGTCTGATGTCAAATTGTACGTAGAAAGCACATAATTATAAGTAGCTTTAATAATATTATTCAAGGCTATTTGTATTACACAGAATACTATCCTGTCTTTGACACAGATACGTGCTACTGTGTCCTTACTGGCACCAGTTTGAACAGGAGTAAGTCAGGAATAAGGCTACTATGGTATGTCATCTCCACAAGTACTTTTCTGAAATGGCTGTAGTGACAATTTTTCCCATTATGGGTCTGTTGCTTAGTGCTTTTTGGCTACAATTCTGCATACTGTCATTACAGTTTTGAAATACAAAAGATTCCACTAACAGCCCAACAAAAGCCACTGAAATTCAGGGTTAAGAATGCTGGAAGGTTCATCCATGAGAGAAAAGACAGGAGTGAACTGCAATTCCCAGTACACACTCCCAACAACGTTACTTAAACACGGAACATTTTTAGTGTACATTATTTTGCCCTTTACCAAGGTTATCAGGTGACCTGTGACCATACTATTTAAAACTGACAGAGGTGAGGACAGATGGAGAAAACACACCAAAAAGGTTTATGTTCATCCGTATGAATCTGTTGTGTTATTTCATGAATTTCAAAAATAATCCAAAGCCATTTACTGTCTTGAGAGAAACAGGGTTCTTCTTATCTCATGCACAAAAGAAATTAATTGGTCTAACTACAATGAGAAATTAAAGTGATTCTCTATCAGTGTGTTTTTAATGAGCATCACAGACAGTGCTGATGTATAAATCAGAGAACAAATTCAGCTTCATGTTCTTCATTTTACTTACCATCAGTTCCTATTTTACTTTTAAGGTCAGTACAGGACTGGAAAAGACACACGAAAAGACTGAGTATTGAAGAATACTTCTTAAGTCATTAGTTGTTTGTAATTTTAATGGTGTTAGACTTTAGGATATTTTTGAGGCATAAACTAGTTAGCTTTACAATGTTCAAATACTGTTAATCTTAAAAGACTGCTCATTTGAAGCCTGCACCCTCCCACTCAATTTACAAACTGCCCCTACTCCCTTACGCTTGATGATGCCTTGTTAGCAGTGTCTTGGTCAGGATACAAATACAGTGGGCTCTGCGATGAATTTGCTCTTGGAGGTGGTTGTGTACTAGTCAGTCTTTCAGAATTCCCTGGAGAATTCTCCCTCCACCTTGGACTTGCCTGCTCCTCAGACACTTCCCACACAGATGGGCATGGGGAGGTAAAATTCATGGTGGATCGTGAGAGGTAGTTCTCCTGAAGACCTTCTTCTTGGAGGCACCTGTTTGAAAGCACTTCCTTTTCTTTGGAGTTTCGCCATTTCATCCTTCGATTCTGAAACCAAATTTTCACCTGTTTGCAAGTTAATGAGAGCTTATTATAATTCTGTTCTTTAAACAACTTTGCCCTAACAAGTGTTTTTGTCTTTCCATCCTCTCAGTTTCACATTCCTTCTTTATTCATTGTCATAACAGAGATCCAGTGAAGCCAGATGACTGACATTATCTGAGGGTTTTCCCATCCCTATTTACTACAGCTGGACCAAATATTCCCCTTGCCTTTCACCACCTCCAAATTAAGTGATTATTTAGCTTAGACTGGAAAATGGACAGCCCAATAGTAGGGATGGAAGAGTTTTCCATAGCAACATCCTTCTAGACAGCAAAGAATTCCCAGAGAAACTTAGCATCGTCATTAACAAAACTAAGTGATATTATTGGTGATATGAAGGCCTCCATTTAAAAGAGGCTGAAAGAAGCATGACTGTCCCTTTCACAAGCATAGCTAAGATCAGCTTGGCTATATAGCTTCAAAAGGTGTGTTGTGTCATAGGACAAAGGAGTGAGGATTTAAAGACATTTTGTCTGCCTGACTACAGTTTTCCAGGAGTTGCCTAGAATCCATGTGCTTATGAGATAAAATCAATTTTTGAAAAACTTTGAGTAGCAACTCTCAAACACATGCATTGAAAGGCATTTATGAAATGTATACAGGAATTGGTTTTACATAAAGAGAAGAAAGGTGAGGGCAATCAATGAAATTATTCAGACTGTGTTCTATTTCCCCTTAAGCGTGTGCATTTAGGTCTAATATTCAGCTACTTGATATGAAGAGAAGGGGTTATGCTTTCAAAGGTTTGAGAGTCATTGCCTTAGATGACAGGTACTGTTCCTCCAGCACAATGGGTCAGAAAATTCAAGTAACTTTCACAGCAACTGCTCTTCCTTTCATGAGGGGAATAAAAAAGAGACAAATATCATCCAGTCCATCACTATCATGAAATTATTTTCTTGCAGTAGTAGTAGTTATTGTATGTATCCTTATATTATTTTTTACACCCTCAGGCTCTGTTGAATAACATGAGCACAGAAAATAAACTCAAGAAAATAACTGTAGTATTAGGAATTTGACTACATTTTGTGAAATTTTTTTTTAAATTGCACTGGTGAGTGCAATTGCACATTTCCATTGAAATAGTTTTCCTGCAGAGATTACAGTTCTGTTCCTCACACTGAGAAACACCCCACTCTGCTTGTTTTGGTTTATTGTTGCAGTGCTTGCAACCGAGTCAGAATCAATCAGGTTGCAAGGAACCACCACAGATCACCAGACCTAATCTCCAGTGCAAAGTGGAACAAACTGCAAAGCTAGATCAAATTGTTGAGAGCCTTGTCAAGTTCTGAAAATCTCCAAAATTAAGATGATGAGAGCCCCCATCGCCATTCCTAGGCTTTTCTGTCCCCAAGACAGCTTCTGCCACACAAATCTTAAGCACTTCCACTCCTGCTGCATGCGAATAAACAAAACCGTACTGTCACCCTCTCCATTTTTCAGCTGCAATCTAGAGGGCTGCATCTACTTCAGCACCTTCAGAATCCCACCTGCCAGCTACTATCATGTTCATTTTCTGCTCTTACATGCCCTTACAAACACTTTTTTTTCCAGTTTCAGGTTTTGTGCTCTTCAAGACAGCCACTTTTCCTTTGTTTTAATCTGCAGATAGGTGAGGTTCCCAAGATTCCAGACTGGGTTACTGCCACTCAGTACCACTATTAATGTAGCTGTTCAGGCAGAACAGCTCACTGGAGGCATTAGATCCTCAGCTAAACTCTAAAATCCTGCAGCAGATCAACTCAGACTCATGCAAAAGGTCCCATGAAATGTGAAGTGATAAGTAAAGTGGGAGTGTTTTAGAAGGTCACCCTGTAAAATTTCTCCTCATACAGTATCTCTGATCTCTGGAGATCTCCCTCCTTGTGCAGCCAAGTGTCTTTCCATAGGAATGGTTGCTTGTCTCTTGGAGCAGAATAGTTCCAGAGGAAGTGCTGTTGACTGCCCCGTCCCTAGCTGTTCACCTGCAAGCACAAAGGGTGCTCAGTGGAATGCAGGAAGGATCTATGCTCTATGTTTCCTCTCTAGATCTGTCAAACAGTGGGATGGTGCATAATTCCCTACTCCAAAGCTTCCAAGGGAACTCTGTCAGACAGCAAAAAGGGAATTAGAAATCAAATGGAGAGGTCATGTTTCTTCTGCTTTGTGTGACAACGGAGAGATCAGCTTTCGAATGTGTACATACAGGAAATAAACCAGGAAACTGTTCAAGCAATCCCTGGTTAAAACAGCCATTGATTCACTGAGGTCTTTGCACTGTGAAAGAGCTCAGGACTGCCCCTGTGCTGTTCCATTTTCCTCCTTCACAGCCATTTTTAAGACTTTTCCCCGAAAGGACATTCCTTACCTGAGACTCCTTTAGACCCAGGTTAAGGGCCAGTTTCTTCCTGTCTGTTTTACTAATATACTTCTGCTTCTGAAACATTTTCTCCAAAGCTTTCCTCTGGTCTTCAGAAAAGACTGCTCTTCTTAATATGCCTCTTCGGGATTTGGAGTTAGACTCCTGGGTCAGAAGAGGTAGCACACTTTCCTCTCCTAGTGGAAATAGATGAGAGTTTCCCATAACATCTAGCACATATCAGCGAAATTTTAAGTGCTGTTCTTTATAATGCTTGCAGACTCTTATAATACTAACAAATCAAAAGTGGAACAAGTGTGTTGTAATGCTTCAGTCACGTTCATTAAGGACTAAATCCTCACTTGGATCTAAAGGTGTTGTCAAAAGTCTCCCCTTGACATAGTACAAAGTTAATCAGATGAGTTTATAGAGGAACACGAGCACAGAGCTCATGCTACTGCAAAATTCAAATACAGTCAAAGAGAAACTTCACTTCCCTTTGCCTGTCATCCCCACTGAGTAAACTGTAGCAAGATTTTCTATGAGTTTATTTTCTCCTTGCGTGGAATGTAAAACCAGATGAAAGTGGTCCGTAATACTGATTCAAAGAAACCAAGTAGGTTTTCCTCTAGTTTATTTTAATAATGAAGGCTTTCAGAGTGAACTGTTTCTCAGAAAATCTGTGGTCATTAACTTAGTTATTCTGGAAATAGCAGCAATTTCTTAATTAGAGGATCTGGGGAGTACTTGGACTTACTCTTTTCAGCCTGGTTTCTACTCCTTTGATACCTCCTAGAAAGTACTGGGAGGGCAGTTTTCAATGAATCAAATCACATCCCCTTGACGCATGCCTAGAGGAAACTCTACCTTGGAAAATAGCCTCAAGTTGGAGGACAAAGCTGCAGTGGAGAAGTAGAAGTTCACATTGTCCCTTCATTGGCTTCACAAAGAGCACAGAAACCTCAAGACAAATCTCTCATGTTCCTAACATCCAGTAAAGCCTAAAGTCATAGTGCATTCCCATGCCCCCTCTACCCTAGAAGGGCATGGTGTATGAGGGGAACATTCCCTGGTGAGGCTTGGTATGCCTCCAGTGCTCCCAGCTTCCTCAAATACTCACCCAGGGAACAGGAACAGGAGCAGGAGCCAGTTGAATACGGCCCATCACCAAGCACTGGATGTGATAACTGGGGCAGAGGTAAGCACACCAGGAAACAGCTGCACTTTTGCTCAGAAACCTGTGCCATGGCTATACAGTCACTGATGCCTACACTCTTTCTGTAGGAGTGGTAATTCTGATGTAAGCTGCCCTCCTGTTGCTCACCTTCTTGACTACATGGCTTATAGTTAGAGCAGCTGCAAAGGTCTGTTGCTGTTCAGTTTCTATCAAGGATCAGATCATTTTCATTTTGAAGCCAATGCCCCATAAAAAGCTGATTCTGTAAAATATTGCACATTTCTTTGTGAAAAAGTTTATCTATTCTAGCCAGCTGTAATGGGGTGGGGGGAAATGAAATACATTTGTTCAATTGATATAGTGCTCTTGAAAATACTAATGAAATCCAGATGCAGCTTCCACAAACTGTTCCTTGGGGCTACACCACATTTCAACTTCTGTGTATTATACGTATATACACATGGGTATATATACCTTTAAAGACCCACAGAAAAACAAACGCTCATATACTGAGGATATTGTAGTATAATGATGAGAAACTGAAGTGTATTTGTCTTGCAAAGTTGACTAAATACTTCTGTGGTGCATCTGTGACTGGTTTAATATTACATACACTATCCCTGCATCCTGCTTCCAGCTCTGACCAGTAGAGTATCAGAAGCTGAGCAAGTATACATGATTCTTCCCTAAAATAATACTGCTACTGTGAAACATGATTGATTTAGAGACCATTGCATTCTGTCAATGCTTTTCTTGAATTTTTCTACACTTCAAGAAATCAAGATTTTTATAGTTGTCCCTCATAACAGCCTGTGGTAAAAAATAATTAGGATTATTTACAATGTTACAGTATAACTAATCCTTAATTTATACAGATGCATTTCAAATTTCAAAATTAAATCAGAGACCAGATACAAAAACCATAACCTACTGGTTAATGTCCTGATATTTATTACCCAGTGATACACAGTCAGACTTCATCCAAACCAAAATAAACTATCTTCAGAACAAAAACCAACATGCCAAAATGGAGGTTCCACAAAGGACAAGCCGGGTTGATATTTCTCTGAGGAGTGCATAGCCCCTTTATAACCTCCACCCTATGCTCCAATCATGCCCACAAAACTGGCAGCAAGCTGGGGGCCTTCCTTCCTCAAGCATGTTTTCTCTCTTTCCTGCTCAAATTTAGTGAATTTAGGTACCTTTTTCCAAGTAGCCTCTGAGTAGTTTCTGCTCAATTCTCACATTTACTGGAAGGTACAATCTGGCAGCAGAAGAGCTGGTACCTTCTCTCAACCCCACTGTGGGATGAGAGATACCAGCAAGAGAAGAGACATAACAGGGCTGGTTCTTGCCTCCCAGCCTCCATTCCACAATGGAGTTGTCAGCAAAGGACAGAGAATGCCAGATTATGTGACCCTTTAAAATTTGTCTTGCCTGGCTGGTTGTTAACAGTCAATCAGAAAGGAAACAACCTACTGCTGGAGCCCCGAGGCACCAATTAATTCCTGTACAGGCAGCATGTAGGGTACAGCTTAACACCTGTATTAGACTAACTTAATAGTGAGGCACCTACACACTCTAAGGCACAGCATGTGATGGATTTTAAAAGATTAACTAAACAAAATTTAATGATGAGCAGAATGCCCAGAAGCATTAGCAAGCAGCCATTGGGCCAAAAAATCTGAAACCCTCAAATCTGTAGCCTAGAGAATTTATTTTAAAATAAGCCATATTCTAAAATGCACTCCCAACTGTTACACAAAAACTAAATTTCAGTTTGTGGATTATAAAATGTTTCAGTACAGTGGGGTAGGCAGTCATTTATACATTTCAACAATTCCAGCAAAATTAAATATGTCAGTTTGCAGCTTGTCACTCAACATACATCAGAGGGTTTAGTGTTCTGCTGACATAAAAGTGACTGTTACCAACTATTTCCTATGTTGCTGGTTTGATTTTTGTTTTGCTTTGGTTTTTTTAAGTCTTTCCTTTGTATCCTAATATATAGTGATAAATGTCTTCTTAATCTGTGGAACAATCTTCATTCGCCTTCATGGCAGAGACCACCTTGAAGGAGCAAGTAAAAGCTTTAGTCATGGTTTCCATTTTTTCATTAGAATTCAATACATTCTAGTTAAATGGACAATTAATAGGTCACTTCCAAAATAGTAGTGTATCAGTCCTGGTTAATAAACAATCCCCACAGTTGATAATGGGCCTATGTATTCAGCAAGTCCCTGTATACACTCAGCTCATCCACTAAATCCCTTTTCAGGTAGACAGGGTTATATGGGAAGATGAGCTAGAATGAGTCTATAAAAGTCAGTTTCATTCACTGCTTTATTTTTCAGTCAAGTGCTTTAAATGGTGTCCAGAAAATCCCTTGGAATGTGAGACAGGAGAAAAGACTGGCACATAGAGTATTGCTTTATGGCCATACAAAAGGGCAACTGACCCTTGCCCAGGCCTTTTCAATGTGAAATGGTTCCTAAAGTTCATCTGCACAGTGAAAAATTGTGGTGAGGTCGCGTGTGGATGAGTAAAGTGAAAGTGGTGATTGGTCATGGTGCTGTCAGCCATTGTGGGAGAGCCGGGGCCATGTAAAATGCTCTGTGGGAAAGTGTCAGCCCCCTAAAGAGGTGCTCAGAAACTTGCAGCTCATTAAACTGCCAGCATTTGCTGCCTCACTTGTCAAGAATCATTCAGCTTAGCAACTGCCCTTCTGAAACATTCATAAAAAGCATGCACTTAGGAATGGGTTGAATGCAACTGTGATAAAAAAGTATATGCTAGAGCACATATAAGATCCAATTTTCATTTGGATTTGACATGCAATTTGTGCTTTTTTTCCTGTTTTGAAGAACAAGGAGCCATAAACATGTAAAATCATGACTGTCCATTCCTACACTACGGCATGCAATCTTCCCAATTATGGTCAGATTTAGTCTTAATCCTGAACAGATAGTGTATACTGGCCAAAATTCTCTTCAACCTACTTCTTCAAGTTTTTACATTATGATTAAAAAAGAGAAATAAATTAAACATATGCACACATTTGACAGCTACAAAAAGCATGACTGTTGTATTTAACTCATGCTAAGGTTTCCTGAATCACAATTTATCCCCAACAAACATTAAAATGCAGCACGTCTTTTACAATCCTTCAGCTCTTTTCTTATTTGCAAATGTTTATTGACACTGATTTTTAAGAGTTACTGATTTTAAAGGATTGTTTCTAGCAAACTGAAAACAAGGAGCTTTCCTAAGTTAGCTCTGTCTGGGTGTCTCAATGCCATTAGAAACCTCTCACAATTGCTCAGTGTACTTAAGTTTGATAAATCTTTGGAAACCCTCTGAATAGGATTGCTGTGATTTTACTAAGGAATTAGCTGCTGCCATTGCATCACCAATTAGTTTTCCAGAACACATTAAATCCTGCTGCTTTGGTTTACAGAATAACTCAAGCATTACTGATGAAGCATAAAAACTTACTTGGAAAAGCAGTGGGGGATGCAGGGTGCTGACAGGACCCACCGCAGCATGCTGAGTAGAATGGCGGGGCTCGGAGAAAAAAGTGTTTGGAAAGAGCTGCAAAGAAAGCATAGATCTAATTGATTATCCATTGAGCTTAGGTGATATTCATAACAACAGTCCTCCAAAAAGTCAGTGTGTAAAGTCCTGCCCCACAAGTTCTTTTTCCTTTTTTCAAGATGGTGATATTTTTAAGGCAAACAATGACAAAAGCAAGTAATTGCTCTTTCATTCAGCAAGGTTATTTTACATGTGCAGCTTAGCTATAATATGCAAAACTGTCCATATACTTTTCGTAAGAATGAAGCTCTGCAGACTTGAAATTTTCTTCTGTAATTGCTATAGTTATAGGGGTTTTCATATAAATTGGCATTCAACATGTTGTTTCAATAATATGTTGTTGAAATAATGAGTATAATGAATCTGAAAAGTTATTTAAAATAACTCTAGTAAGCATGAAAACCTAGGAAAAAAAATCAGCTTGTACTCTAATGCTGTTAATAGTACTCAAACAAATAAGAAACCTTTATGAATAAATTTTATAAAATACATGAGATGAAACAGCTGAGCTCTACAGGCACGACCTACAGGGTCTGATTCTTGTTACCCTGACTGTCAACTTGGTCTTGCCAGAAAAGTGCTCTAAATTTAAATAAACCACTTGCTAAAGAAGGCTCTGCTTAGTACAACCAAAAAAATTGCAAAATCAACTCACGGAATTATGTAGTATTTGGTAACATTTTTACAGAATATTTTGAACCAATGAATCAAAAGTCTCTGTTATATCTAAAAAGTACTTCCAAATCTTGGAAATGTCTTCATTATTTCTCCCTTAATTTTCTTCTATAGCGTTCATGGGATTTTCCACGAATCTTAATTACCCTTCAATTTCTTCTTGTAGAGGCAACTATGAAACCTGGAGTATTTTTTGCTTTTGAAAAAAGATACATCACGCTTGCTAGATCTGTACACTTGCAAAATGTGCTCATCATCAAAATACCTATGTCACTTTCCTCTTTCGGTTTAGGCAGAAAATAAGTGGCTCCAGAGCTTATACTGTAGTTGTCCAAATCTCTAGAAATAACTCCATTAATAAGGAAAAAAAAAAAAGAAGTAACTGCACACTTAGGTAAAAAAATTAAGAAATCAACAATCAGGAAGCAAGGTTGATAAATAGATAAATGTATCTAAGCCATGTTGCTAATTTTTAAAGGGTTTTCAACTTGAATTAAAAATAAAGATCACAAAAAATTAGGTTCCTGAGTACATATTAGGGCATCAAAGTAAGTTTTCTGCCCATTAAATTTGCTGTTACACCAAAGCAAAAACCTACTGCTGTAGAAGACTAACTCTAAACGTTTTTTAAAATATTTCCTTGCAATTGCTGATTGACAAATATTTTGCCGGTATAGCCTTTTATGGAAACCTTGCTGTTTCTCATGAAATATAAATATACTCAAAGAGAAATTAATTGCCTATTTTTGAGGTTTATGCTTGTAAAACATTTACAAAAAGGAATGATTTACATCAGGCATTAGTATTTCTAAAGCTTCTTTTCCACACAAGACCATCAAATGCGGAACCATGTCCTTAGAAGCTTAAAATACTCAAGAACGTGCAGCCAAATATTACCCTTCTTATGTATCCAAAGGGTTTCAATGCAGCTGGTGGAGTAAGGTGGAAAGGATTTGACTAACTCAAGAAGCACAGGAGCTGTAGAAGATAAATATCAGCTATTCTCCTGGACATGAGAGCTCATAATTGACAGTATCTTTTATCTGCTGCAATTCTCAAACTCCCAGGTGAAGAGCTTCTCCTCTCCTCCTTGGGAGGCACATTCCTCACACCTCTATCAAGTTTCTCTTACAGTCAGGTAAGTCTTCACTTCTAAAAATACAACTTAGAATACAGAAGGTGCCACACTCCATTCCTTTGCTTCCTTTTCAAATGTCTTAGATATTCCTTGGGTGCCATAATGTCCTATTCCCTCCAGTTATTGCTCCAGCATCTATTCATGACATACAATTTTTGTCAGACATGTTGTCCTGTCCTTGATATTCCCTGCTGTGATTTCTTAACTCTGTCCAATCTCTTGCTCTGTTTTGATACTGTGGTGTTCATAATGCTATGTGATAAAACTAGAAGACACCTGGATAAATCAGAATTGAAGGAGCTGCTGATTCAGATAGACACCATGCTTCTGTGAATAAAGACAGGAATAGGAAAGGACAGGTTTCCTCCATTCACTAAATCTCTCAACAAGTAAGCTGCAAGCATAAAGGTCCGAAGATGGATCAGAGTCAAAACTTAAGCAAACTCTTTGCTTAAGCAAACTCCAAACAAGCAACATATGTCCATGGAAGTTGCTGACAATGATTTAATGCACCAGCACAGTACCATGATGCAAACAGCAGAGATCTTGACACTAATTCTGCTCAAGCTGATGGAAATCATGAGTCTGGCATTCTTTGGCATTTTACTTAATTCCTTCAACCAACTGCTGCCTTTTCGGCCTGCAGGGTGCAGATCTCTTTAAGGTAGAATATTTGATTATGAAATAAGATGCAGGTGATATCCTCACATAACTCTGAACAAGGAGGTTTCTGAGCCTGCTTCTCAAGTTTTATTCTAGATCCTGAGGAATAAACAATGCCATGATGTCCCTCTAAGCCTATAGCAAACGTGTATGTTTAGTTCACAAACTTTTTTGATGTGCTCCAGCTATACTGATGCAAAAGTGAATTCTCTGTTATGTATATGAAACTACATCCCTAGGTCACGTCTACTGAAACTGCTGCACTCAAACCAATGTATAGCAGTTATACAGGGTTACATCTGTAAAAAAAACTGACACAATACAGGGATACTTAACTCTATCTTGGGAGTTCTACACAGAGAAAAATGTTAATGCTTCAACTTAACATATCCGAGTATATTTATCTTTGGTAAAAACAACACAGACTGTGCACCACATTAAATGGCTTCCACTACCTGCATGAGACTGCCTTAACAGAACTAAAATTGTTCAGGGAAAAATTATATATTTAATATATATGTATTTCAGAATTATACTGAGATTGTACCTGTAGAAATGACATAACACTTATCAGTGTTGAGGACAATATAGAGAAAGCACTGCCTATTATTTTCTTTTCACATATATCACAGCAACTTTATCTCTTGGTCAAGAGACCTAAAGCAAACATTGCTTGCTGTTCACACAAGGCTGAAAATTGCTGAGATAGCAGAATATTAATTCTGCTTTTTTTTTTTTCCCAGAATGAAGCTCACAGTAACCAAAACACAGCTGTTGCTCCCAAACATGTATAGGAACTTTAAGCTGGGGCCAAATTCTAATAATTTGTATTCAGGACACTTAAACCTTTTTCTGCTTTACATCTCCATTTCATAAAAACTGAGACTGTGTGGAACTAAGTGTTTCACAGGAGTCAGTCTTTTGGATTAACGTCACACATGCAATGAAAGTATCAAAGTGTGATATAAGTGTCTTTTGACACTCCAAAAATTGTACTATACACCTTAAAAGAAAATGTATTGGATCATAAATACAAAAGCATTCAATAACTAAATTTTTTTTCAAAAAAGATAAATTATTTTTACACTGGTGCTATATGCAACATTTTAGTAATAATGTTCACTGCATTCAGCTTTGTGAACAGAAATCATTTTATAGGCAATAAAATTATAATAAACATGTAAATGGACCTCAAGCTCATCTAGTGTTAAAATTCAGGGAGCAGTTCAGATACCGATATTTTAAAATATACTGCCCACTCTGAAGATATTCTAAATTCAAAAGCCCTTCCATTCTAAAAAGTCATACTGACAGTGGGATCAGAAGTTTTCCCTCCAACTATCCATCATTTTGAGAGTAAGGTTCCTAAGTACAATCCAGTTCAAACAGGTATGCAACTTTCAAAATGGCTTATTATGACACTGTTTGCTTTTCCTAATTCTACTGTTGCAAAATAACTCAGAACAGAGTGTAGGCTGTCAGTCATCAGGAAAGTGGGAAGGGGCAAAGGAAAAATGACTATTGAGGGACAGTGAACTGATGGTAAACTTCTGGTGTTACCCATACCAGCGCCTTCACTGCTAGTCTGTTGGGGATTTTTAAAGACAACTGATAAATCAATGGTATAAACCTGTGAAGAGAGCTGGAACACTCTCAAACAATTATTCAGAAAACTGCCTAGAGCAACCTAACAAAAGTAACAACAGGACCAAAGAGACCTCAAGCTGCGTGAACACTTTAATTCTCCAAGTATTGCTAAATCCACATAATAAATTATTTTCTTTGAATCAACTGCTTTCCACAGTGCTCCAGTCCTGGCAGGAAAATTAAATGTATTATCAGTAAAATTATCAGATTTCATCTGAGAATATTGGATGGTTTGTGCCCACAATGTGGGAAAAACTGCAATTTCCTACCTACATCCATTCTTTTCAATGATTAAAGAAAACTTTGCAAAGCTGCAGGAAAGTTTCATGCCATGAAGAGTTCCCCTGAAAATAGCGCAGCAGCAGCAGCTCTTCCAGCTTAGTGGTCCAGCTGAGCCACATTTCTGCTCCTGAACCACAAGCCCTGGACCTCACAATGAATCATGGCTCTGTCTCTAGCAGTTACTCTCTTTAAAGTGCAATGTTCCAGCAGTAGTTGTGCACTCCCAAAGCCATTTCAACCAGCTGAAGGGGAGCCTCCAGCCGTGAGAATGAAGCAACAGCCACTGCCATATCCCACCCAAAGGCAATTGCCACTACACAGACCACAAAACCTACTACAAGAGCCTGTGGTGCAGGACCCCTCAAAACTGACTTTCCTGCATTCCCAAAGTTACCGTCTATTTACTTCCTATTTATTCCTATAAAACACAACCATATGACGCACAAAGGAAGTTAAGCCAAAAAGGCAGATCAGAGCAGCATATGCAGACCAGTTTATATAGATACTGGCAGACATTATTAGAATTTTATAGAAGTTTATATAAGATACTGGCAGACATTAATAGAAAAGGTTTTAAAGTTCTAGATATATATATTTTTAAATCCTGCACATAAGGCAGATGTTAGAAGTGGGCTTGCATTTTTATGTTGGGTCTTGGTGGGGCTTTCAAAAATTGGCAAAGCAGCCCCCAAAAAGGGCTTGAAATGTGCTAACAGCATGATCATTGTTTCCTTACACCTATAGCAATGTAATGGCCAAAAGCCATGCTGTAGATTATCTGAAACCACATTAATCCCTGTCAATTTTCAAAGGCATCATTCACATGCCTTACAATTAGAGTGTAATTTGGTGTACATGTTTTTCATTGCCTGAGGAAGCACACCAGCCTCAGGCCGGTGACAACACATGGTCAGATCTCACCTCTGTGACAACTCAAAGCAACAACCAAACCCCATATTGTTTGTCAGAGTCCATGGGTGTCCTGGTGTCAGCCGTAAAAGTGGCTTCTACCCTCTCCATGCCTCGTACACAGCCTTGCTATTGAGAAGACGGGGATCTACCTGTGGATTTACCAATTTTGTTTCTGGCTTTGTCCTTCTTCAGGATGCCCACGTACACTAGTGTGCCTCAGCACTTCATGATTACCAGTTCTTTTCAAAAGGGGCATCACTGTCAGTCCCATGTCTAAAAGTTCAGTGTTTTCCTAAGCTCCTTGTCTTGGCCTGCTTTACAGTCAATGACAAGAGATAAGTAGCTCTACAAAACAATTCATCGCCTTAAAACAGACACATAAGAAGGCAGGTGTGTCATCCTCTGGAGGCATCTCTCTGTATTGCCTGTAGATTAGACAGGACGCCTACTTTTTATTAAACAGCTGAATTACTATGACATTCTTCTTATCCTTCACAGGTAACGTCAAAAGAATACAATCATCTGTACAGCCATAAAGACTCTAAAAAAATGTAAAAATTCAGCCAGAAAGGCATTAAAGTTACTCTGACTTTCAACATATTACAATTTGTTTAGAAATTATGTTCTCAAGCATGGCAAAATTAGGGTCAGATGCTGCAAGAGGACAATTCACTGGTTCTTCATTGTTGCAGCCTTAATTCAAAGACTTACAATAGGCCAAAATGCACCATTTATTCCAGTGGTATGCACTGATTAGCCAAAATTTCGTACCCAGACCAGACTCTACTTTTTGCAGTATTGCTAGCTCCAACCAGACAAAAGTCTCAAGATCTAATAGACATTGTTAGAATGAAAAAATAACACATAGTGAATTTTTTCTTTTTTTTTTAAACACACGAGGGTTTTAGTCTTTTTTTGTACAGGAAATACTTTTTCAAGTTGAAATTTGAGATATTCACATAGTCACAAGGAGGTAAAATCCTCAACACACCTACAGAATACCTCAAGAGAATTATGTGCTACAACTGCAGAAAAAGGTAGCCTCTCAAGAAAAATTTTCATAAGCTCTTCAGCATAAAGCAAAAACCACTTCTACAAAGTGACAATTCACCTCAAAGAAACGCAGTCCAGATTACTGAAAATCTTTAGGTGCCTAATTTTATAAATATCAGTGCCTACATATCTGACATTTGAAACAGTCTTCTAATGCTTTATATACCTGCAGTTGTTTTCATTTTGAAAAAAAAATACCTTCTCCTTCTGCTATGGGGTCATGATTGACTGCAAAAGTAAAACATCAGAGTAAGAGTCATTTTGCAGAGCTGATTCATAGAAGAATGCAAAACACCTTCGGTGGGCAATGGAAGCAGAGAAGTTGCCTTTCAAAGCTTAGGAGGATTTCTTAACACACATACACAAAAAAAATTATCACATTACAACCAAACCTGAAATCTGCACTTGAGTAGCAAATTTGCCTGATGAGATTAATCCTTACCACAGTCACATGTTTTCTAAAATCATGAGAAACATACTACAAGATTTCAGAAGACCAGCTTATTCCGCAATACAAAATACATTTTACAGAAGTTAATTCACTAACTATAGGCATGATTGATTCCATGGTTTCCCCTTGGTCAGTTGCTTTTCCACAAACTCCACCACTGGTCTTCCTAGTGCAGCTCTGAGATCTTCTGGCAATACTTAAATCTTGCTAAGGATCAAACTCGGGATCCTGTTCCTTTGGCAGAGGTGGCACAGCAAGGGTAGCCAAAGAAAGGAGCACTGTCCCGCCAATGCTCATATTCCTTGCTGAGCACAGAATGCCAGACTAGTGGCTGGGTCAGAGATTAGCTGGCACTAGTCTAGCTCTGGCAGCCTTACAATGAGGACAACAATTTGTTCTTTAAAAGCCATTTTGTGGCCACTCTTAAGATATGCTGGGCATTCCAGACCAATTCTATTAAATGGCTCACCAAGTTGACTGGAAGCAGGAAACGTGCTGGACAGACTCTGGGATTTCTATAACTTAAAGAAACTTCTCTGCTTCCAAAGACAAACTTTGAGAACAATAATGGTGTCTCAGTGCTTCTGGCAATCACAGCATAAGAAAAGTTGCCAAATAGATCTCCCCACCCTAAAGAAACTTTCTATCTCCAGAAAACAACAAGAAAATCCTAAGACTTGACAGTCAATGACTTAGAGGGAGTCAAGACAAAACACTGGGCTCTTTCCTGTCTTTTATTTTACTGAAAGCTAGTGTTACATGTCTCTTGAGAACATACCCTGGCTGCCAGTTGGCTTGAAATCAATAATTAATAAGCATTAAATCACTAAGGCGGGGTCCAAAATGAAAGAAAAAATATCACTTAATTTCAGTAATTTAATTATCTCCTGGTTGTCATAAAGAAACACAAGACACTTTATGAAATATGGGAAATTAGATATATTGATTCAAATAACTATTACAGGATAGAATTGTTGTCATCACCTGAGAGGGAAAAAAACTAACATTGTTTTCCAAAGTCTTAGCCTGCAGAAGAAGGTTTGGTTTAATCTCCTTGCAATGGTACCAGTTTTCTGTATTATCTTAGTTAAGTCACCTCATTTTTTTTTGCTCTAGCTCCTTCTCTACACAGCAGAAATCTCCCCTACCTCACAGGCACATTGTGATAATAAATGCATCAAAATGTAAAGTACTCAAATGTTACAGAAAGATACATCTATAGCCCTAAACAGATGTTTATTACTATAAATCCAATTCATGTTTATTATATAGTTCTTCTAATCCATTTCTTTTGTATTATATGTACTGTCCTTCATTCTGCTCTAATGTATTCTGATGCTTTAGGCAAAAATCCCCTAAGCTAAACTTTTCAGCAGGTTTTACAATGGAGTTATATTACTGTTATGTTTATTAATTACTTTGCTGTTATGTTTTGTTGCATTTTTCAATTTCCTTTCTCTGTTAATCTATCAAAATGCCAAAATTAAAGCAGTAAGCCAGATTCTTTCCACATGACCATATTCATGGGTATAGCACTAATGACCATATCCAGGTTGTAAAGTACTTACTGTCATCCTCCTTCAAGGCAAATTACTTAAGAAGAGCAAAGATTTTCAGAAAAATTATTTCAGGTAGCAACGTAACTTTGCATTTCCCAAGGAGGTTACTCTGCCCTGGTGCCAGCCAATACTTCTGGAAACAGTCATGAGGAAAGATGTGGGGTGGACTTCTTTACAGCATCTGTGCTACAGAACAGACACCATCTCAGCATCCTCTGGACACTTTTTCTGTGTCAGAAAACACTGAAGAAAACTGTCAATTCTTCTAATTTATCCAGAAAATAACAATAGGGCTGGACTACATGGGACTAAAACCCAGACTAGAAAGCAACAATGGAGGACAGCACAGAGCAAAGGGGCTTCAGAGCAAAGTGTAAGAAAGCCTGTGGGAATCCCAAGCTGGTATAAATTGGCATACCACTGCAGAACGCACATGAGTTTATTGTACAGCAGTAACGCTCCTTCTGCTTTTCCTTCCTAAGTTTTATGTAACCTGCTCTTTGTTCATGTTCTTCTTAAATGAAACCCAATTAATTTTTAAAACCTATGATGATTACATTTAATTTTTAAAAATGTATGTAAAGATGGATTATTTTAGCATTTTACAGACATTTATTTTGAGCACACTCATTAGATGATATAATAACATTTAGATATGACACTTTGAGTACTTGTTCAGTTTTTTATTCATGACAATTTTGTAGGACATATACACAAAATACACATAGTAGCAGATAAGCATTTGAAATAGTCCAACTAAATACTTTGAAACATGTAAATTATGGGAATAGAAACTTGCTGATACAATTCAGCTGCTGAGGAGTTACAAAGGGAAAAATTGCCATGACCAGATCAAGAATGCCATCGCACCTGGTCTCCTTTGCCACCACGGGTAAGTGTTTTCCAATTTACAGAAAGATATAGGATTTACATTCTTTAGCATTTTTATGGAGTGTTAAAAGGTACCCTAAAACCGAGTGTTTTCGTCATATCTTTCCTCAGTAGGTTCTGTGGATATATGTAAAAAGGTTCAGCTTATTCAGTTCAGTCCCTGGCGTGATTTTGTGTTCCTTGCTTTCTGAGAACTTTTGGTGACCTCACCAGAATTTGGAACTACATGAGTAATACAGATTACTGTTTCCAAAAAGTCTGGTATTTTTTCAATTCTTTTTTTTTTTTTAATTAAAACCCCTAGGTTATGTCAAGCTGGTTTATTGCGGGACTTTTAGTCCGTGCATGATCCATAAAATACTTGCTAGTTTAGAAAGATAAAAAAAAAATAAATTCCTTTATCATTTTCAATAGTCTTATTAAAGACTTAAACAAAGATTTTCCAAAGTGCCATGTGATTTGGGAGCTCCAAACAGGAGTTTATTTCTCAATTAAAAAAAGAAAAAAAAAATCACAAAAATTAATACATTTAAAAACCCTACCTAGAACAAATTCCTTAGTTAGAATATCTTCACTAGTCCCCGAAGGCTAAAATTCTTGTTCTGCCAAAATGCTCCTTTGCCCTATCACTGCATAAATAAGAAACATTACACACAGCCTCACCATCCCCATCTTACTCACAAGTGCAGTGTCTGGTCTGAACAGTTTCCTCAGTGTACGCCTACACTAGAGACAAGAGACTCCTTAGAAACCACAAACTGGCTCAGCAAGACAATCTA
The DNA here is from genome assembly GCA_013400975.1 of Atrichornis clamosus. Taxonomy (NCBI): domain Eukaryota; kingdom Metazoa; phylum Chordata; class Aves; order Passeriformes; family Menuridae; genus Atrichornis; species Atrichornis clamosus. The sequence continues at coordinate 51,638 of WBMZ01006956.1, read as the reverse complement.
ATTCAAATTTATGAATGTTGAGACAACTAAGAGTCCTCATCACTTTAAGACATACAGTCAGATCAGAATCAACAGATCCCTGTTAGAATATAAAAGTCATTGTCGCACATGTACGGTCACAGGAGAATTTTCTTCTGAGTCCACAATGCATGAGGAAACCTAGTATTTCTCCCTGCTCAAATCTAAGAGTCTGGTGCTTTGGCCGAGACCCGTGGGAGCTGTGAAACTAGAAGTATAGGATTGGGCTCCAAATCACTACACAGATCTACAACACTAAATTCACAAGTACTACTATAGGTCGATCAAAGAAAGAACTAATCCTGGAAGCAAGTATTTGAAAAACTCGACGTTCAGGAACTTCTGTAATAATTTACCGATAGCTTTAAAAAACAAACAAACAAAAAAAACCCACAAACCACCAAAACACTTTACCTGTAGCAAATAAGAGTGCTGGGGCATCTACTATCTCTCCTTTTACAAATAAATGTATCATTTTCACTAGAACTTTTATTTTTTTCAGGAGAAGGGCAAGGGGGAAGCAGGGGGAGCATTGAGAGTATCCACCTAATTCCAGGAAGATGATACTTGTCCTGTTTCCTCATCTGGTCTATGGTTCGTTAAAACAAACATGTTTAAGTAACTGATATGCTTAAGATAACACTTACCTGAGATGTCTGCCCTTTGACTCTCTCCTGCCTACCTTTAAAGTACATAATGCTAAAGGATCAAATAAATTATGTTTGAAAATAAAACAACAATTACTTCTGTTTCCAAAACAAACCTTTTGGTTTCACATCTCCAAGCCTTAATTCAATAAATACAATTCTACTTGTCTGATTTTCATTTTCATAGTGTATGACCATAAATAAAAATTCTAAAAATACCTCACAATATTGAAATAAATGGATATATTCTAACGGAAGCAAAATACAATATAGATGGCGAGTCTAATACCGAATTTCATGAATTAACACTGAATACAACTTCAATCAGTTCCACGATTGGCAGAAGTGCACGTTTCTTAAAATACTTTATAACGTTTCTCATGCCCAGACAAAATGTATTTATACGAAAATCGGCACGTTCAAGAAATAGAATAGGTTTTGTAAACCTGTTTGCTTCCAATTCCATGGCACGGGTCCCCACCGCCCAGCACGGCGCTGGCTCCCAGCGTGGCACCGGGCCGAATGGCTGACGACGGACCTTTCACACCGCTTTCAAACTTTTGCTTTTTCCTCCGCCCCTAGTTTTGTCACAATTTGCAGAAAATTGCCTGTTCTGCATGGCTTAATTTTCCTTTTGGTAGAAGGAGCCCGGTCTTCCACGCCTTGCTGTCTCCCAGCACAGGGCACCTGGAGAAGGGGCTACTGCCTCCCGAGCTATCGCTACTCAGGGAGATGGGACCGCTTGCCTTTCTCCCAAACTTGAAATTTCAGACTTTCCCGGAGCGCCTGTTGGCAGCGAAGCTTTTACCACCCCTTAAGGCTGCGGGACGACCAGACCTGACAGAACTGCTATTAGGGGCGTTTAACAGCACCCGACGCAGACATCGCAGGGCTCTGCCGCGCTCTCCGCATCCACAGGTGCGCCGGCCGGCCGCACTCCAAAGCCGCCGCCCGGCTGCCCGCACCACCGGACCCCGCCCGCTCGGCGTCCCGTCGCCAGCGGCACGGCGAGACCCTCGTCCGGAGCCCCGGGGGCAGCCTCCCGCCGTGCCCTTGCGGCAGGGCACCCAGCGGAGCTCGTCGTCCCACCGCCGCCCCCGGACTCCTCGGACAGGCCGCGCCTCTCCTGCCGCCGCCTCCGCCGTGCGGAGCGCGGGGCCGAGCCCTCAGGAAGCCCCTCGGCCGCATCTCCCCGGCGGCGGGACGCGGGAAGGGGCCGGCGCTCACCTGTGGCTGCCGGCGGGAAGACGCCGCCTCTCTCCGTCGACGCGGCCCGTGCTGGCGGGCGGCCGCCATCCGCCGCGGAGGGGTTAAGCACTTGGAAAGCCCATCTTGTCGGGAAGGGACCCCCTGAGGGGCTGATTTGTTCCGCCGCGGGGCACAGCTTGAGGGGGACGGGGCTGGCGGGGAGGGGACGGAGCTGGGCAGGGCTCGGCGGCGCCCCGGCGCGCAACAAGTTCTCGATGAGGAAACTTTTGCCCAGGTTGCCGAAGCCTGGCGCCGTCGGCAGGTTAAGGAGAGCCGAGGAGCCCACCAGGTCCCAGTAAAGGGCGCTGGGCAGCATAGCGAGGGCTTCTCCCCTCCTCGTCCTGCCCTGGCCAGCCCAGCCCGGCCGCCGCGGCCCCTCTCTGGGCTGGGACGGGGCGCCGGGCTATGGGGCCGGGCGGGCTGGCGGGGCGCCTCCCTGAGGGCTGCGGGGAGCGGAGCGGAGAGCTCAGCGAGGCTGTCCGTGGAGACGCGGCGCCTCTCCGCCGGGCTGGAAGGTGTGTCCAAGCGCATTCATTATGTCAGACGGGGACGAGGAGTGATGGACGCGGCCAACAATGCCGCTTTGCCCAGCAGCCCCCCGGGGAGGGGGGCAGGGCGGGGAGCCGAGGTGGCTGTCCCGCCGTGCCCGCCCCGGCATGGCGGCGGGTCCGCGCCTCTCGCCGAGGGCTTGCACCTGCGTGAGGGGTCGGGGAGGGAAGGGAGAGGTCGCTGGCCTCCGGCCCTGCGGGGAGGTGGCTCCGGTGCTGGCCGCGGAGAGATCATGTCGACCTAATGATCCCATGAGGTAATGGGAAGATAGTCATTAGCTCACTCCCTCTGGGCATTTTTATCTGGCCTTTTTTTTTTTTTTCTTTGGTTACCCCCACACAAGATACACGCTTGATTTTCAACGTTTGTGTTAATAAATCTGATTAAGATCAGCACGGTGCTGTTAATCATGTTTTCCTCGAGATGTGGGACGATGCTTTGTGTGGGCATAAACATTCTTTGTCCGGAACTGCTTAGTCTGTTTCTACTTCCTTGTGTGTATCCTTTATTTACTTACAAACCATGTAGATGTCTCATTTTGCAGTTCAAACAGGCATGCAGAAAGTTAAAATTGGATGCTGTTCCAAAGTCCTGAAAGCACCTCCCTGTTTTGCAGAGAAATCCTTTTATTTCAAAGCAGCTGTTCACCAGTCTAATCTTGGGGTTATTCCCTACAAAATCCTCTGGAGCAGGTGCATCCCTTGTTTTTGTACAGCAGCAGAGGCATAATCCCTTGAACATCAGGGTAGTTCAAAGCTAAAACCAGCTGGACTACTGAAATATCCTGTGCCCTCAGATGAGGAAAGGGAAGGATGTCTTAACTGCTGTGGTATGAAGTAATACCTTGGGAGATGTAAATTAGATGCTCACATGCCCCAAACTTTCCTTCACGTCCTTGGGTAGGTTGGCCCTGCTAGAGTTTCGGCACTTACTCCATTGGCACCAAGATACGGTAAATCGAAGCCTAAGAGTTGATAAGGGTGCTTCGTGCCAGAGACCCAGGTAGTCTGACCTTCTGTCTTACAGCCACGGCTGTAAGCAGGAAGAAGAATAAGTCCAAGATGAGTCTGATAGTTTTGCCCTGATATATTCCCATTCTCTAACTGTATTTGCAAATCTGAAGGCCTTCATCTCAAGATACTAATGCAAGCCTTTTACCTGTGAGCATTTTGAGACTGGGGTTGCCTCTTGCCATAGAATGGACAGAATCTAGTCTGTTGTATCCTAGACTACATCTGAAACTACTGTGCATAGTTGTATTATAAGATGCAGAAATTATCATGTTTCTAAGGGAAAGAAACAAGTCTTCCCAGGAGGGCATCTGCTTTTGAGCACTGCAAGTAGCTGCCTTTCCAATTACCCCTCATAAATTTATTCACACTTAAGGATTTATTTTGTCTTTCCCTTCAGTGATCAAATTCTCTCAGAGTTCCCCAGGGTCCAAGACACTGAAAACCATAATTCAACACCTGGGAAAGTGCAGTTAGTCCATCCAGCTGTGCTGATGAATTAAAGGTATTTCTTATGCCAGAGTGGCTACTAATGTGTTAATCTCAGCTGTGTAGTTCAGTAAAGCACGTTTTTCAGGTTGCACGTTTCTGTGACATGTAAGCACAACATACTGAATCACAGAATATTCTGAGTTGGAAGGGATCTGCAACAATCATCAATACAAATATGTTTGAAAACTTGCTGCATGGAAGAGAATGGTCAACCACAGGATGAGTTAACAATTCATGTTAGGTTTCATTTGTAGTTCCAGGGATCAAGTCATGCACTGCAATGTGTGTTTAAGCAGTCCCTTTCTTCTCTCCCATTTTCATCTATCAGTGGCCTCTCACCCATGTTGTGGCTTCACTGTCATAGTTGTACTAAAAAAGCACTGTAAGCCAATCACAGGACTCATCTAGGTTTTAAATGAGACAGAAAATATTACTTTTCAAGAGATTCCCAGTGTAGACCTAAAACTGGTTGTGTGAGCTTAAGCAAGGGTGGTAGAGCAGAATAGCCAAATGAACTCATTAAACCAGGACAGCCTCTGAGCACTTGGTCTCTGGGACACACATCTGTAGCCGTGCTGAGTAGCAGCTACCAAATTCTGTCTATCCTCTGGGCATGTGATAATCAAGTACAGTCAGGTCCAAGAGTTGTTAGGTGTCAAAAGCTGGAGAGCACAGCACAGGAAAATATGGATTCCTTGTTCAGATGTGGAGTATGGAGTGATTTGAGAGTAAAACAAATAACATCCTTATACCCAGATCCTTTCTGGTAAATGAAGCCTGGAAATGTGTGACAAAAGGATCCTTAGCCATCGACCTGGAAAGTTGTTGGATGTCCATTGCCCAGATATATTCAGAAAGTAGAGATGGTATTCACATGGTGATTAGCTCTCATTTCTTTTCATTTGGTTCTGCAAACTTGGAAGGTACTTGCTTTGCATTTGAATCTTTTTAAAATTAATTTAGCTTAATTGGACAAAAGGAGAAGAAAGTTTGCCTTAACTGGGTGTCTTGGCTTGTATGAGGTGTTTGGAAAACATGAAAATGCACTTCTTGGGTTGCAAAATTTAAAAAAATGGGGTACATGTTCCAGTAATTTCTCATTAACTTGTTGACATTATATTTACTTTCTCCTAAAACTGCCAAATATGTGGCTAGTCATAAGCTACAGCAGTCAACCACAAAATCCAAATAACAGAAAAAATTTTTTATTAATGTCCTTATTTTACACTCTGCCAGATTCAGTCAACATTTACATTTTTTTTGCCAGATTTACATACATGTAATTTTTCTGTCAGCTTTTTTTTTTTTTTTTAGGGTCTGAACAGCTAATGTTTAGGTCTGCACTTCAGTAAATCCCCATCTCAGGCCCTTGTCCTCGTCGTGAACTTCAGCTTACTAGCTGTCTTCTGGAAATGCAACACAGCAGAGAGGAAACAGTGAAGGAGGTTCCTGGTAGATAACTGCCCCACACAGCTGGTGAGTGTGCCAGCTGGGGAAGCTGCCCCTCTGCACCTACTGTTTGTGATCAGAGGACTCTGGGTGATGTGATGGTCAGCAGCTGTCTTGGGCACAGCAATCATTAAATGACAGAATTTTCTGTTCTTGGAAAACAGGGAGGGGACTCAGCAGAACTGCTGCCTTGGACTTCCAGAGGGCAGACTTTGTCCTGTTTAGGAGCTTTGTTGGCAGAGTTCCTTGGGAGGCAGTCCTGGAGGGCAGAAGATTCCAGGAAAGCTGAATGTTCTTCAGGAAGGGACTTTTAAAGACACTGGAGCAGGCTGTTCCCATGTGCTGAAAGACTGTCTGGATGAACAGAGAGCTTTGTCTGAAACTCAGGAAGAAAAGGAGAGTTGAAGACCTTTGGAAGGATGACCAGGCAGCTCTGGAAGACTACAAGGATATCATGAGGTTTTGCAGGGAGAAAATTAGAAAGACTAATGCCCAGCTGGAACTTAACCTGGCTACAGCTGTAAAAGAAAATAAAAAATATTTCTATAAATACATTCGTGACAAAAGAAGGACTAAGGAGGTTTTCCATCCCTTATTGGATGGGAGGGGAAACACAATAACAAAGAATGAGGAAAAGGTTGAGGTACTCAATGCCTTCTTTGCCTCAATCTTTACTAGTAAGACCAGCTGTTCTCTGAGTACCCAGGCCTCTGAGCTGGGAGACAGGGCCAGGGAGCAGAATGAAGCCCTCATAATCCAAGGGGCAGTGGTCAGTGACCTGCTACACCACTTAGACACACACATGGGATCGAATGGGATCCACCCAAGGGTGCTGAGCTGCTCATGGCTTGGACAGGTGCACTATTTGCTGGGTTAAAAGTTGTCTGAATGGCTGGGCCCAGAGAGTGGTGGCGAATGAAGTTACATCCAACTGGTGGCCTATCACTAGTGGGGTTTCCCAGGGCTCAGTATTGGGACCAGTCCTGTTTGATGTCTTTATCAATGATCTGGACAAGGAAATTGAGTGCACCTTCAATCAATTTGCAGGTGACACCAAGATGGGTAGAAGTGTTGGTCTTCTGTAGGGTAAGAAGGCTTCATAGAGGAATGTGGGTGGGTTGGATTGATGGGCCAAAGTCAATTGCATGAAGCTCAACAAGGCACAGAGTGCTGGGTCTTGCATTAGGGTCACAACAAACACATGCAGCACTACAGGCTTGGGGGAAGGGTAGCTGGGAAGCTGCCTGACAGAAAATGTCCTGGGGGTCCTGTTCAACGGCCTGATAAACATGAACCAGCAGAGTGCTCGGATGGCCAGCCGGGCCAATGGCATTCTGTCCAGTATCAACAATAGTGTGGCCAGCAGGACCAGTGCTGTGATTGTATCCCTGTACTCAGCACTGGTAAGGCCGCACCTTGAGCCCTGTGTTCAGTTCTGGGGCCCTCACTGCAAGAAAGACATTGAGATGCTGGAGTTTATCCAGGGATGGGCAACGAGACTGATGGAGGGTTTGGAACTTGTCTGAAGGAGCTGGGGTTGTTTAGCCTGGAGAAAAGGAGGCTCAGGGGAGATCTACCTACAACTACCTTACAAGAGATTCTAGCAAGGTGGGAATCAGTCTCTCCTCCCAACTAGCGAGGAGTTGGACAAGAGAAATAGGCCTCAAGTTGTGCCAGAGGAGGTTTAGATTGGATATTAGGAAAAATTTCTTCACCAAAAGGATTGTTGAGCATTGTAACAGGCTCGCCAGGGAAGTGATTGAGTCACTGTCCCTGGAGGTATTCAAAAGACATGCAGATGTGGTGCTTAGGGACATGGTTTAGTGGTGAACTGGGCAGTGGGTTAATGGTTGTACTCAAACTTAGATATTTTCTTGCAACCTAAATGATTCTGTGGTTCAATGACATTACTCCAAGGTATCCAAAGGATAATGGAGAGGGTCCTTCATTTTACTGCATAGGCTGTGTTGGAAACTGGTAGCATAGGTATCTCAGGAGAAGATGTATTTTCCAGGACCTTGTGACAGAAGCAGCTGAAAAGCCTTGCAATTCAAGAGAAGTATGTAAACAGGGGGAAAGTCCTACCTACCTGAGGGTAAAGTCACACTCTGTTTTTCCTGACTACAAGTTTTCCCAAAGACACCCCCAATCATCGTGGATAAAATGCATAAGATTTATTTAAGAAATGGATCATTTAAATGCTCTTTACATTCTATTAAAATCAGATGCACAAAAACTTCAGCACACCTGCCATTGCTGTTGTGAAGACCTCACAAGGTGCGAGCCGGCTGCCTCCATGCTTCCACACAATGTTCCTCTCTGGCAGCCTGAGATGTTCAAACTTTATGGAAGCCATATACCTAAGAACAAAGATCTTGATATAGAAAAAGATGCACACTTGTAGAAAACAGAGATGAGGTAATTGAATACAAGTCTTTTCTAAGGCTGTCTTTGCTTAGATGTGCTAAAGGCAGCTCTACCCAGTCATAATTTTACTGGACTCTGTGTATGACATTTTAGAAACATCTATTTGAACTCACTTACTAATTATTTCCAACTTTGCTTTTCCAGCAAAAATAATACCATATTCTATGTTTCTGCATGTAAGCTTTGGAGTGACATATTCTAGCCAAAGGAATTTTACATGAATCCTACCAGAGTGTACATGCATTTTTTGAAATTGATCCTGAATTTCTCTTGCAAAAAGTGCTTTGGACTTACCCATCAAAATGTACTTCTAATAATATAGCTATGTGCCATTTTCTAAGTTAGCTGGATTTTCCACACTCACAGCCGATTGTCTCACACTGTTTTGTCTAACCTGAGCATGTTAGGCAGCAGTCTGTAAGTATGTTCTTCAAAGTATTACCAAGCTTGGCAAGCTGAGCCTGGGTTATATCATTACTCCAGAGCTGCTCTAGACTTTTAGGCAGATTTTGCTCTAAATTTCCCCTCCTCACTCAAAAAAATGCTCCCTTGACATTTTGGTGATGATCAATTGGTGGTTGAGTGTCCTGGTCTGAGAAAGTAACTCATTGTCGGGTTATGTTATCTGCATTCAAGCCACTCTGGTTAGCTCAAACTCAGAGATACCTTAGAACTGCGGTGGTAGAAGCAGCACAGGTACTCAGCAAACTAGGAGCAAAGCTCCAGCTCTGCAGGAGGGATTTAAGTTTTGACTATATGTTTAATTTCTATGCACTAGTACCATCCCCAAACTATTCGGGCTTATACCTGCTGATTTGTGTATCATGACGCTTACGACACAGTTCAAATAAAAGGTATGACACCAGCATGATGTGGGGCATGAACCTGTTATAAGCTGACTTCTTAAGCACAGCTTGCACCAGAAAATGTTGCAGTGATTTGCACTGTGCAGACTTTTGGTATACGACTGTTACCTGCACCACTTTAAGATTGGGTGTACTGCAGGTGGCCTGAGGAAGACTTTGGTATCTTTTCAAGGAAAGGGAAGGATGTGAAAGGAGAGGAAAATTAGATTTGTGCACTCTGGCCAGGCTCAGATGCTGTCACAGCTCAGTATTTTCTCCATTTGTCTCGGAAGTATTTTTTCTGTGCATTGGGAGAAATAGTCAGTGTTCAGAAAACGAAGTAGGAAACTAAGCTGCTGTCTTGCTCTGTGTGCAGCAGCAAGGCGCAGTCTCAAGGAGAGCCTGGGTGGGCTTGTGTTGGATATTGGCTTCTGCTGTAGCTGCCCACACAAGCCACTTGCAAGCCTCCCAATCCTTGCAAGCCACAGCTGCCTTATGAGGGAGGAGCAAAGCTGGCATCCAGCCCACAACATTAGAAGATTTGGGGCACCCTGTTGTTGCCATTTTAATTTCTGAGGAAGCAGTTTGCCTTGACACTTAACTTCTCTTCCTACCTCCTGCTGTTTCTTTTTTTACAGTCCTGACATCCTGAAAGCAATATAAACTTTGCCAGGTTAGTCAGGCTTTTGAGAAATCTAGATTTAGCTAAAGCATTTCACAGCACTCCTGGCTGAACTTAACCATTCACCAGGAAACTGCTGTGCTTAGGAGTCACCATCGTTCTGAACAAACACAGATGGAATTAGCATTCTTTCAATCCAGTTCCATAAAAAGCTTCAAGAGCTCAGTTTCAAATGACTGAAGTCATTTCCGTCAAATCTGGCTTGGCATTAGATCTCAGCAAGTTGCAAAAAAATACACAGAAGTGAAATATTGAAGTGTGAAAAGAAATTGATTCCCTGTCAAGTTATGTTGCAGATGTGCACAAAATCTTATTGCAGCATGCACCCTGACTTTTGTGCATGATTTTAACACATGTTGAAAGCTAGATATATGGATGTGACTAAAATTTTTAAACTATGCTTCTTCCTGCAGAAACCACACATGGAATGCTTCAGTCCTACAGGACTTTATTTGGAAATTTCATTTTCATAGTTAGGATTTTTTTTCACCTCTGTGACATATCAGGAATAGCACAAAGCGTGTGAGAGAGCTTATATAATGGAACTTGTAATTCACATTTAATTAGACAGTAGCAGGATCTATTGTTCCCACTCTGGTGCAAAGAATTTAGAAAGAACTATATAAACCATACAATGATTTCTCAGAAGATGACTTATGTTACTAAGAATAAGTCATATTTACAATTCTGCTTATGTGAAATGCAGAGCTTATCCAGTACCCTGTCCAACATTGTCTCCTATACCTTGCTATGATTTACAGCAGTGTTGATACTTCAGGCATCTGGTGATATAAAATTCAGAGCAAGGTGTTTTCTGAGTGTCTTTGGTATTTCACACAACTTCTGTTGTGCACTTTTGTTCTCTGGGAACAGTGATAGTGTTAGAAACTTGCGTAATTGTTTTAAGGAAAGTTTTTCAATTTTGGATTAGCCAGCTGAAATCCATGGAGTGGTTGAAAGTAGCAGCTACTTCTGTGGTCAGAGCACTGTGGTCCTCGTACAGATCCCAGTTTTAAGCTACATATTTAGCAAAAGAATTATTAAATGTTCTTCTGACAATCTATAGATTTAAGTATTTTAAAGAAGGTGAGAGGGTCACAGTTTTCTTTATTTCCCCTCCCTTTCCAGGAGACTTCCTTTGTCCATTTTCTCACATGGCCCATCTACCTCATATTTCCTATTTTACAGCTGTTGCTGTAATTTCCAAAGCTTTAACATCTTCAGGTCAGAGGGCACAGCATGCGGCTGCACTGCTCCAGCAAAGGTGAGTCAAAATAACTGGGACAGATGAACAGTCTCTTTGTATTCCCTACGTATGTTTCAATTACTGTACTAGTTTCTTTACTGTACCTAGAAGGGCCCTACAATAAGACACAGGCAGATAATGCTGTTAAAAGACAAATCAGTCACCATCATATTATCAGAGGGTGCGTACTCTCTTCATGCTTCCTTTGAAAAGAGAAACTTCAGTTCTTTTTTTATATATTGTCCTTAAACATCAGAAATAATTGTTTCCCAAGAAATTGCAGAGTTTCAAGTGCAGTTATGTGTATGAAAAAAGAATACTTGCCCACTTATTGACATAATTAATTTTTATTAAACTTTATAACATAATGGTGGGGAGCACATGAGGTGGGTTACTGCATGCAGAAGTCTTTTACCGAGGTGATGTTTCACAGTTCAGTTAGGTCCCAAATGGCTGAATTGGATGGCTCTTGCACTTCCTAACTGAAGTGTTAGGTAGTGTAATGAAATTTCAAGACAAAGAAAAATGCAAATAGCTTGTGCAGTTGTGAAAGAAGTAAGATCTTGACAGCTAGGTCTCAACATAACATTTACAATACAATTACAAGGTCCATTAGTAAAGCAAAAGTCCAGCTCAGGTAACGCTGCATGGAACGTAATGCACTGGTTTCCTGTGACAGTTTCTCCTTACTGCACACCAGCACAGAGTTGTGGTGATTATTTCACCAAGAGAAGAAAGGCTGTTACTAGAATAACAAAAAAGAAATCTAAATTCAGGGCAAAGAGGACAATGCGGTCTGAGCTGGACGTGCTTTGCAAATGATGCATAAGAAACAGGTTTGGCCACATTTTTCTTAAGAACAAACTATTTAATAAAATAGCATTTTTTGTTGAGTGTGGCATTCATTTATCAAAGGACAACATATTTTCTCGTTCTGCAGGTGGAATGGCTGAAATCTATTTTCAAAGGAAAAATGGTGCAATTGCCAGTTTGATATTGGTAATTGATCACTTTGTCTGCACAATTCAGGGACCATCTTTTGTATAGGTCTAGCCAAGGTGTTACTGAAGCAAATAGTATTTCAGTGTGGTATTCTTGAAAGGTTTGAGCCTACCTGATCCAGCTAGCTGAAAAGTTAGATTCCATGCTAATCGTGGTAACTGAGCACCACTAAAGTCAATATGATCGTTTTTATTAGTTAGGCTTTTGGAACATAAGTTAGGCTTATAATTTTCCAAAGGAATTATCACTATTTAACTATCTAGTTAAAAAAAGAGGGGTTTTTTAACAAAGCAAAACTATAGTTTTGTTATGTTGTGGCAATTTTTCTGCTCACAAAGGAACCTTTCATTATCATGGTAACAATAATAGATTGAAGCAAAAGTCCCAAATATCCTGCTTCTTAGGGTACAAGCATAAGTGCAGTTTGGGAGAGAAGAGGTCTGCAAAGCTGCAATACGGGTTATAGTCCAGCAGGAGAGGAATCTTGCATGGCTGCTGACTGCTGGACAAAGCTCTTATGCTACAAACAGCATAGGGAGTGGGCAACCTGACCAAGAACACTGACACAACGGAAAGCAGGATTTCTGCAAGTGAAGAGATACAGAGCTCAAATTTACCCAACCTCATTTCTTATAGTGGCTTCAGTGGGGCAAAGTGACAGATCAAGGCAAGAAACCTGCTAAATAATCTCCAAAATTATATTTTGTATTTCAACAGTAGTTTCTGGGAAACTCTGCCCTATGGGGTACAAGCCATCCGTTGGTGTATTTTACTTTGTTTTTACCAGATGTTAGTCTTTGACTTGTGGAAGGCACCATGCCACGTGTGTCACTTCTTTCCTACACATGATCTAGATGTCTGTAAAATTCCCCAGTTTTTCACAGGAAGGGATAGTAATCCAGTAAAATCCGGTACATGCAGGATTGGAAAAATCTTTCAAGATTAAATACTCCTTTACTGAAAATTAAATCACTTCTTTCCTGGAAATTATTTCTATTTATGCATTAGAGCTATCACAAAAAGCATTTATTAATGCAACCATTACAATTAAATTCTTCTGGAAATGTTTTGTTGACCAGGCTATGCAAAAAAATTATTTTCTGGGTGTTCCTTATATGAATGACCAAAAGATCTATTTATTTCTCCATTCCAGTTTCTTACTAACAGTGCTTTCCTCCGTTGTTTCCAGAACCCAAGATACCTGAATGTTTAAACACTTATCTATATGACTTTTGCCTTGTCTCATGTAAACGTCTGCCAGGAAGGAACTGGGCTGTCAGCTTCATCCTGTCAAAAAGCCTTCCAGTGCCATGAGCTGAAGGCAGGTTCCAATTGTTAAGTCATTCTGGCCCGAGCTGAATTTAAAGACAGGCTCCTTTAGCTAGCGGAAGTTGCTGGAGGCAACTACTAAGCAAAAGGCATTAAAATCATATGTCTCATAATTATTCTTTTGACTCAATTACCCATTTTCTCTTTATTTTTATATCCAGTGGAACCTGAGGGCAACAAATACTGCATAAGGGGAACAAATCCTGTATAATAGTTCTTGTTTTGGTACATTCACATAGTGGTGATTTATTAAGGGCTGCTGAATACGCCTGATTAAAATGCATAAACAGTTCTGAACAGTAAACAACCATGTCTAAGGATGAAAAAATGGGACCCACATGCTGTGCATGGAAATTGCCCTTAACAACATGGCCTATTGTTGAACAGATAGGAAGCCAAAGGTTGCTTGTAATCAAATTTGAAGTTTCCCATCACTTATAAAAGCAACACTTCCTTGTGTAAACGTTTCAATTTGTTGTTGTTGAAAACTGCTTCCTGACTTAATCCCTATAGGAACACACAATTTCTTTGATTGTCAGGTAGAAAGATAATTTCAGATAAAGTAACTTTTACATTTAGACTAAGTAAAATAAATACACTTTACCCAAGTGTTCCTGCAGCAGCAAACTCTGCATAGTTTCCTGAAATTAATTAGAAAAAAAGGACTTGTTGCAACATTTTAATCTCTTCTGAAAATTTCCTCTGTTCTTGCAATTAAAATAATACATAATAGCAGAGACACAATACATAGTACAAACCCTCCTAACTTTGTATAGCAGCAAGAAACTCCCTGCAGATTTTTTTATTTCTCCCTTAATTAACAAGGTTAATTAATTACAGAATTTTCATATTGAATATCTAATCTAATATACCCTAAAAAAAATGCAGTCTTTCCATTGTCAGAGGGCTTTGAGTCATGCTTGGAGAAAACACAGGTAAAATTCAAAAAATAGAAGTTGCTTTTAATTACTTTGACAAATACAGCTTTAGAGCAAGGAAACCCAAGCCCTAACTGAACTATAAATGCCATTACATTTCCCTCTGGATGCAACAGGAGCTTTGCCAGAGGCTTTCAGAGAGCCAAGATTTTACCCACTGCATTTGAGGTCTCTGAAAAAGATGTCTTCCTAACATTGTTAAAACTTTTTTTTTTATTCTGTAACAAATAGGAGCAAATTGTATTTAACTATGTCCTCATATTTAAAACATGATTATCTATTTTCTGTTGTCTTTGGAAGGTCCTAGAGCCTTAGAGGTCCCTAACAACAGGAGAAGGTCAAGAAAGGGAAATGCTGCAACCATCTCCGAAAAGGACTGTCTGGGAAACTACAAGAGCTAAGGGGACCTTGCGAGATTCTGCGAGGGCGAAGGTGAAGCGCTGTCCCCAGGAGTGAAGCACCCCTGCAGCAGCCCAGGCTGGGCAGCAGCTCTGTAGGAATGGCCCACCCTCGGTGCCCAGGTGGCCGCTGTGTGCCCTGGCAGCAAGGACAGCCAAGCTGCCTCAGGTGTGAACAGGCATGCAGCCTTTGGACTCTGGGAAGGGATGTCATTCCCCATTTCTCCATACTTCATAGGCTGCATCTAGATACTACATCCAATTTTGAGCACACCAATGCAGGAAAGAGATTGAGGAACTAGAGTGAGTTCAGCACTGGCCCCAAACTGGTTGGGGCCTGAAGCACTTGCTCAGTGAGGAGAAACTGAAGGAACTGATCTTGTTCAGCTTGAAACAGACCCAGCCTCGCAGTACCTCTGCGGAGGTTAGCAAGAAGATAGAGTCAGGCTCTTCACAGCAGAGCATGGAGAGAGAACAGGAGGCAACGGTCATAAAGTGAAACAGGGAATTCAGGCTGGATAGAAGGAAAAAAATTTCCAGTGAGGGCAATCGGGCAATGGAAGAAACTGCCTAGAGAGGCTGTGCAGTCTCCTTCCCTGGAGATTTTCAAGGCTTAAGTGGATAAAACCCTGAGCAGCCTGGTTTGAGCTCAGAAGTGATGCCGCTATGAGCAGAAGACTGGACCATTGACATCCTGCAGTCTTTCCAGCTTGAATTATCCTATGAATTTATTCAGGAACAAAGTTTCGGATGACAGGTCTATGTAAACTGTGCTGCAACATCAAACCAATTTTTGATCATGTTGTAATTGTGAGTATTTAATATAATAGGTTTTACAATATATATTGGATCTCAAGAGAAAGCTCCCTGAGCTGAGAGAAGGTGGTGAAGAAACAATATTTTTAGATCTTTCTGTACAACCTCTACAACCCTTATTTATGGGTCCTTATACTGTGATAAGACTAGAATCCACAAAACCTCAAGTCCTAATGTATCTGGGCATCTTCTGGGTAAAAAATATTCATTCCTATTTTTGCAGAAAACCATTTCTAGACCAAAATCTAGGGCTTTTTTAAATTTCATGCATCACAGGCCATAGCACTTAAGGTGAACATAGTGAGGACTAGGAGATCTGTGGGGCAGGAGAGAAGGAATTAGGAAAAGCCCCATTCTGTGACCTGGGGATGTCTCCTCACATTCTGCTGTGTGATTGCTTCTAGGCTTAGCATCATCTGGCCTGAGGCTGATGAGCTGTACACCTGGCTAAAGCATAAAAATGGGTATAATCTTGTAACCAAAAGTCTTTTGGCTAAAAGAGGCCCTAACTACTACTGTGTTTAATCTCAGTTTTCCATCCATTATACACAGCTGGATTCTGCTGAACAAAAAGAACCCTTACTGAGATTTTGGTGAAACAAATCCTGTGAGTGTGCTCCAGTGAAGGCTTAGGCATGTGACGGACACTGGCTGGGGTGCCAACCTCTGCCTTGGGGTGACAGACTCCCGTAGGCTGTGGGAGAGCTCAGAACCTATGGGGTGTTTAACTCTTGAAAATACAGATTTTGTAGTTGCCCAGAAACTGATGAGAAATCTGTTTGGGCCAATGCTATAGACACTGGGGCCTATAATCATACTTCAAAGGTTATGTCTGGTAAGGATCTGGCTGAAACTGCTTAATTAAAACTTCCAAGGGTTTCTGTTAGAGCTAATAATAGCAAGAATAATTATAGTCAGTAGAAGGTACTTATATCTTTGAAAATTAACTGTTTCATAAGCAGTGTGAACCAGCATTGCTATTTTTTGTCCTAACCATGGAGTTACATAGGTTTTATGAAGACAAATATAAAAATGAAAGTTCTGTCTAACTTCTCTTGTCGGTCTTGCCCAATTTGTGCATTTCACTTAGAAGATTCAAAAGTCAAAATCAGTGAAAAGATCATTATCTATTTTAGGAATACTTTTCAAATAAGAATAGTACTCATTGTCTTGGTGTACTGATGTCTTTTTCCTGACATGGAAGATTATTTCAAGCATGTGTTAATAATGATAAGATTTCACTTAAGATTAAGATGATACTTTAAATATTTTAAGAGTAATGAGATTCAGGGCGTCATGGGGTGCAAGGCTGTACACGTAAATTATGCTATGATGAAAATACAGGACTGCATATAAGAAATCCTGTTTTTATTTTTATACCTTGCAGGCTGCCATGGAAAGAATTGTCTCTTCTGTAGATTAGAAGCTCCTCATATATAAGATACACTCCTACTACCTGTGCCCCTTGCATTCTTCACCTATCTGCTTTTGAAGTGAGGCCAAATTAACATACCAAGCTGTAGCTGTTCATTTATGTTTTGGTCTCCAAGTAAACAAATAGCAATGAAGATATTTCCTTTCCCAAATTCTTGCAGGTATCAAGTGTTGTATTTGTAGGTCTGAAAACCTTTTTCCTAATTATTTTTACAGAAATGTGAAAATAAACTTTGACAAGAAATATGGTCTAAGATTCATTACTTTAAAATATCTATATTTCCAACATCCATTTTCCTTCTTTTCACTAGAATTTGAGCTTACAATTTCTTTCTACTTTTCACAAGTGTTCGTCTGTTAGGAAGTGTTTTTATATTACTGGAAGAAATTCCAAACCCAATTCTAATTACAATTCTTATGACACCCCTAAATTTATATCCATTTAATACAGTTCTCTTATCTCATTTAGGGAGCCATTTTTCCCCAGTGTAAAATGCCACCATCAATACCACATTTAATGATAGTACAAATTAATCTTTTATGTGATGCTAAATCAAAAACCTCTTTGTAGTCAACTTAGGATGTCTCCTACTGCACACCTGTCAGTTTTCATTGTCTTTCCCATGAAGAAGTTAATCATGTTAGCTAAAGACAATTTTCCCTTCATATATCCTTGCTGACTTTTGTGTATCTGTTAATATGTTTGCCAGTTATCTTTCCAAATAATTACTGAAACCACTTTTGTGGTTTGCTGGGTTTTTCTTTATTATAACAAATCATACCTAGGTAGCATGAATTTGGAGATCAGTAACACTGGGCTAAGAGGAAGAAATTATTTAGGAGATATGCTAATGTTACAAAGAGATGTAATTGCCAGGGAATGGCACTCTGACACATTTACCATGTGTTATTTAACCCATCACTGTTTGTCATTCTGTCTGTCCTGGGTACATAAACTTTGATTCTGCATTAGCCACCTATAAGCACATTATTGCACCCAGTAACCTCTGTTCAAACCGTCTTCTCAACTCATTGAAATAGAAGTCAAAAGGATGTGATCAATTACTCAATTAAGGTAGATTGTAATCTAGCCAGGTATTTGCACAGCACCTATTCCTTTGTATACAATTACTTCTCTTCTTTTTTCCCCACACACTCATGTCATTTAAATGTCTTATTTTTTTGCTCTGCAGAAGAAAATAACATTTTAATGGTGCCATGTAAGAGTCAGTACAGTTAGTCAAACACTTGCTGACAAAATGGTTTTAGTTGGAAAACAGTCACTTGAAAATACCACAACCATTTTTGCCTAAAAGTTCTTTAACAAAACTGAAAACTTGTGTTATGTCACTTGGTTTTGATGCTAAAATACCGAGTAATCACTAATCAACATGAAACAGTAAAATCACCTACATGTTTCAGAGGCAACACTTAACCTGAAATTTCCCTTTGTAAGAACTGATAATGTCCCAAGTTATTATTCCAGTTGGGGATGCAATTTCAAAAGGTCAGAAGTGATCATGAAATAGGTTACTTTCAGGGTTTATGACTACATGGTTTTCTGACTGTTCTCATGCCAGCATTAATGGGAGGGCCATTTTTATTCTCAAGCTACTTGAAATGTATTATTGCTGGTCACTGCTACAGTATCTTTCCTTTGTCACTTACAGGCTTTTCTCTGACACTTATCAGCTGCTGACAATATGGGGTATTTTTATTATTGTGTCCAACTTAAAAAATATTATTCTCTTTTGATTCAAAGTCCAATCAGCTTTCTGATTTTTTTTCCTTTATACCAAACCCATAGCTGTGTTTTAGGATAATTTCATAACTTGTCTTGAAGATGCATTTGTAACATGTTAGCATCATCTGCCCTTATTTGCCTAATCTTTGCACCTCATACATTAATATTTTCATTTCAAATCTCATGCAATCACCCTTTTTAAAATTCTTATTTAAACTTGCCTTTATAATTTTTTTGCCATTTGATACCACAGTAGAAGATGTATTACTCTATTTAATTGTATGGAATCATACCATTGTTGGAAGTTCTGTTGAATTTAATGTATGATCCTTTATAGGTGCTGCACATCTTGGGGTTTTTTTTCAAAGATAATGCTGGAAAGTATCATTTTATTCTACACCTATTCTAGCTGTCCTATTAGTTATCTTAAGTGCTGTTGTAATATTGTTCTTACTATATTATATTACTTTTACATTTTTGGTGTTATTATAACTGGAATGTCTAGAGATCGCTATTCAATGTCCATTGTACCAAGAGCTGTATACGCAGACACAAAAGTCAGTATGAGTTGTATTTAGCCATAGGTCCATTATGGCTATTCACTGATAGTCTTAGAAACCTCAATTTCACGAATCACAGAACGGGTAAGGTTGAAAGGGACTACAGAGAGTCATCTGGTCTAACATCCCTACTCAAGCANGGGTCATCTGGTCTAACCTCCCTACTCAACCAGGGTCATCCTTAGTAATGGGTCCACATTATCCTTTGTTTTCCTTTTCTTACTGATATATTTGAAGAAGCCCTTCTTGTTGTCCTTGGCATCTTTGGCCATATTTAATTCCAGGTGGGCCTTTGCCTTACTTGTATTATTTCTACTTACTTTCAAGTCAAGTCTGAAGAAAACTTTGAAGTTGAGCAGTACTATCAGATAGAGCTATTTTTTAACTTCTCCCATCTCACCAAGGACTTGACCCCAGGTACCTGGACATGAAATTCTGGTGAACACAAAAGAACCTGGACTAAAGATGCCACTTACTCCAGGAAATGATTTCATCTAATATACAAATATTACCCTGAAAAATGTTGAAAGATAATATGAAACACAACCTCTGCCTGCTTTAGAATGCGAATAAATCAATACAGGAAATACTAAAATTGTCAATGACCTATAGTTGATTTTTATGCCACGCTTTATCTAACAAGCCTTCAAGCAGTATAATTTTGCTATTAAAAAGCAAGGACTTTTACTGGACTCTGTTCAATTAACTGCTGACTTAAGTCTTCCTCTGTATTGTAATTAAGAACAACAGCAGCTGGAAGAATGGCTTTTACATTTGTTTGTTTGGTTTACGTGTGAGAGAACAAAGTGAAAATCAGAGATTATTGATGTGATAGTGTCAGGAGCCTTCCTGTTTACAGTGTCTTGACCGTGTCTAAGATTAAATAAATTTAGAGGCCAAAGGCCAAAATCCTAGGCCACAATCAGACATTCACTGCAGAAATGACAGTGTTTATTTAAATGCCACTGCCCCCTCAAGGCCCCTGTGTCTTCATCCCCAAAGCAGAGATGCCAAAATAGATTGTGTAACTGGCTCTGCAGCTTCCTGAATCCAAATATCACCAGTATCAGATAAATTGAATTGTCTGTGAAAAGCTGTTAGGATAAACTCAGTGACTTTGCAATGAAGACAGTATGAGTCCTCACATGAGCCATTTTGGACACACTGCTGTTTGAGGCTATGTTGCAATTGCTGTTAACTGGTTTTATGTTTGCCCTCCCACTTGTTGAAGGCACTGGAAAGGTGTAGGTGGCTGCTATCTTCCAAAAATCACCATCCATACTGTGTGTGACCCAAACAACCAATGGTTCCTTCCCTTTTCTACCTCATTGAATTTCATCCTTATCAATATTTCCATTTACCCTTTAGATTGCCTTTGAATGAGGCACAGAATTTTCCATTGGCCTCCTCATCTCCTCCTGTAATCCCTTTCAAATTATATTCACTATTTTACCTAAAGGTAAACTGAGATGAAACAGTTGTGGGCTGGAGCTAAGAAACTCCCGAAGTTCTAAATTTAGGGGTCAAGACCATTACGTAGACATGGGGTAGCAACTAAAAAGTAACCGAACTGTGGCTGTGGATATTCCAGGATTTAGCTTTCTAATGGCTGACAAACAAGCAGGACACAGGTTTTTCTATATTAGGCAGTAGTAGTGAATAAATCCCACCCAATCTGCCAGGCAGGGCTCATTGAGCAAGAATTAACTGTGAACTTATTTGTCAGCAAATGTACAACATTCCTGAACTATAACAGTGACCCAAATCCATTCTGGTGAATCTCAGGGGATATGACATTTCCTTAGCAGACTGTTTTGTTTGAATTTATTTTACATTGTATCCACTGATGGCACCAAATTGACTTACATGGTAGCTCTTTTTGAAGTAGAAAAATTACACATGGACTAACAAAAGTAATTTAGCTCATAGCCAAGATATACAGGTCTCATGCAGTGCTACTTTTCTGTTACTATTGTATAAAAACAAATTAAAAAATTATTGCTGTATGTTTCTCCACTGGTTTAATAGTTTAATGTATATCAACATAAGGGAATAGTAGGAATACCCACCTAGATGCCACTTATGTACAAACAACAATTTCCTTACGTCAGCTTTCACACATGGCCAGACACAAAGCTGTAATTATTTTAAAGTCAGTTGCCCTTTCTTAGAGCAAACCATTCCACAGTGAATGTGTGAAATAGCCAGGATGCTAAATAGGTTCTCCTGATGTAAAGATACCTTATTGTGAAATATTAAAAGGAGTCTTTTGCCAGACTTGTCTACACAATTTTTGTTTGTCTGAAAAATAAAAAGCCCTTAGGATTTGGTATGAGTCCCTTTGGTCTGCAAATCTGTTGTTCCTGTCTTTACAGAAAGTGTGGAAATTCTGAAAATTATGCCAAGGGTTACCACCCAGCCAGCTGTCTAGTGATGCCCACGGCAATGAGCATCAATTTTCAAAAAAGCAGAATGATTTAAAAATCAGTTCTTCGGGGTTTCATGTCAGAATCTTAAGCACAAAAGAACCCCAGTTTAAAATATGGTCGAGACACTACCTACATCATTGTACTCAGAGACTGAATACTACAAAAGCCTCAATGATCCAGTGATGATACAGGGAGCTGTTTTATACTGAACCCAAAGCCATAGTGAACTGTGCTCTCGGCCACTGACAGCACACAGCATATTCGCCAAAGATGCTGACACTTTGTGGAGACAGGTACACAGATGCACCACAGCCCAAGAAGAGCAAACTTGTTTCATTAATGGCAGAAGAGAGAGCACTTCCTTATTCTTATCATGGTTAGGGTCAGACTCAGGCAGCCTTCTGCAGCTTTTGGAGTGTCTTACTCCTGCAGTAACTCTGCTACAATCTAGGAGAAAAGGAGCATTATTCAAGGCAGGTAAACAGAGAAGAACCTGGCCCTCTATGAGTAAATGATATGTGAAAAAGTCTTTTAAATATGTACTGTGAATGACTGTTCGCTTGCCTTGAGGCAGGAAACAACCTCCAAATCCTGCTGTAGCATTTGGCAAGTGTAACCCTAGCCAGTGTATTTCAGCTGATTTCAAACACACAGTCGTAAGTGAAATGGGAATTTCAAGGAAGCAAAGTTAAAAGATGCTGGCAAATGAATCTCTGCTACAAAGGCTGAAATGGGGGATTACAAATGAGTGATCCCTTTAGTTAGCCTGCTAAATTGGTGTGCAGGCCTGGAAAAAGGGAACAATGAACACCTCCTGACACCAGGCTGTTTGTCTGGTGAGTATCCCTCAGCGCAAATGTTGGTACTGTGTGAGTATTTTTTGTGTTTCTATAAAGTCCTAATGAGCTCCTTGGGTGAGAGTGAAACCCTTTGCTTTTTCACACTGTG
Source organism: Atrichornis clamosus (assembly GCA_013400975.1). Classification (NCBI taxonomy): domain Eukaryota; kingdom Metazoa; phylum Chordata; class Aves; order Passeriformes; family Menuridae; genus Atrichornis; species Atrichornis clamosus. The sequence goes on along the minus strand of WBMZ01006956.1, from coordinate 29,427 downwards.
CTCAAGACCCTTAAACTTCATGGGGTCAGGCCTAAAGAAAGGGTAATGGACCATGAGGTCCAGCTTAATAGACCTGATATTAACACAGCAGCAAGAATGTCATCAAATGCAAAGTTTAGGGCAGGCAGTGAATGAAGTATTTGTTACACTTAAATAATATACAAAGATTATAACAGAGTAGTAGCACTATATCAATGTCACCATGCGGGACTTTGAAAATCCCCCATGTATGAAATAACTTTGCAATGCATCCTTGTACTATAAACACTACCATTTACGTACATGTATTGAAAGATTAATTACGTTAATGTATGTTAAATGTCATATCTAGCCAATTATATTTATCATAACTTCTCATTAATCTTTGACCTTGAAAAACCTACATGTAAGAAAACCTCTCTAATCTATTAGTTCACGGTAAGAGAATATTTGCATATGAGAAACAAAGAGTTTATTCGTTCAGTGGCTGAGATTCCAGCACTGGCAGATCAACAATTTTATCAAAAAATGACTGAAAGTTCTTACTTTTAGTTTAACCCTGAAATACTCATTTGTGCAATTAATGTTTCATCTGACTAATGAAGTTAATTGATAACTCATGCTAAATTATGAACCAGTATGGGATCTCAGCCTTCTTGACTGTAATATTCATTTTAATATGAAGTAATAAAATAGCATGTGCTAATGAAAGCCTTGATTAAAGCAAATGAATGAATATAGTTATTTAGGAATACCAGGTATCAGCAACTCAACAGCTTATTTAATATTGGTTTAAGTTCTTTTCATAGGCTTATACTTGTAAGTCCAGAACATTGCATTTGAAATATCTCTATATTAAAATTCATTTGTAGGTAAAGAGCTTTTATTATTGTCTCCACTTTGTATTGTTAGAAGAATAAAATGTAGATATAAATAGCAATTTAGTGAGATTTCTGAAAGTGGCAAAAACGCATTTCTAAAAAAAACCCCATTTTTTTTATTGGACAGATTTTACATCTCTTTTAATGACTAAGCAAAATGCTTTCCAATAATTTAATTCAAAGAGAAGCTACTCTATGAAAAATATGTGTTGTCCCTTTGAAATATGGCCTCACACAGATGCTTAAAATGGGAGACAGAAAGTTTAAGCAAAAGAAATATTGGTAAAGTTAGTAATTTTATTTAATTTTGCAGAAATAAAAAAATTGTTTTTACTTTGGAAAAAAAAGGAAAATTTCCCATGTGTGATGCCTGACATTTCAGACCTGGCATTTACCAGTATGTCCTTACAGGTGATGGGAACAAAGAACGGTCCTGACCTGTCTGGGGACTCCAGAGGGACAGAAGAGCTGGTCTCTTCTCTTGTTGAGCAAATGAAAGCAATGGAGCAGCATTGCCTGCTTTCCCGGCATAGGACAGTTGCATAAGAGGTTACCTAAGATACAGATATTTTCTTCCTTCTGCGGTTAATTAAAGGTTGGTAGGTTGATGGAGAACAGGTCCTCTTGGCGGGGTGCCTGTCTCCCCACCGAGCCCTTGTGCAGAAAGGCGTGTGCTGCTGAGCCTTCGCGGCGCTGGCCAGGCAGATGGCGGGAGACACGGAACTGCCTGGCCCGGCACAGCACCCACAGGTGGCAGCAGAAACTGCACAGAGCTGTGCTTGTCTCACTGGGACACCCAGGTGCGGACCGCCCTGTCCAGCGGGAGCACTGAGCCCCCAAAGTTGTGCTTCTAAAGCCACCTGCTGAGCTTGTCCACACTCCCAGACCGCTCCAGCCTGGACAGCAGGCCAGGCTGTAAAATGGAGGAGGCAGCCAGGAAAAGCAAGGAGACAAATTGCTTCACTGATGTCTCTGTTTTGACTCCTGGAGAAAGATGGGGAACCAAGGCAATTGCCAAGGTTATTACTGATTTCACTCTTCACCAGCAGAGGTTTGCTGCCTCTCACTGTTTGCTGCCTCAGTAATATTAGGTACTCATCCTCCGATTTTGAAAGTTAGTGGTTCAACATTTCATTTAATCATCAAAACGTAATAAAACACAATAATTCTTTAAATTTAAATAGTTTTTGTTCAATTATTTTGAGAAAAATGGTTCTCTGTGTTTTAAATTTTTTAATTCAATGTTCATGAGTAGAGAAGAAAAGCACACTGAACTCCTCATATATCCTAATACCATTTCCCAGACTTTGGTATAAATCAAAGCTTTACATGGAGAAGCCATGCATGGTTGATTCTGGTACTTTTCAGTAGCAGCATCACTAGCAAGTTACCTCAAGACCAAAGACACCAAAATTATAGTCAAGAATTCTTGATGTCAATGCAGCTCTAGTGCAGGAGTATGCATGTCTGCACTAAATTTGAGATTAAATTTTATCAATACTGAGTGAAATAAAAGTTGCATCTTCTGTGACATAGTACTCTATTCCATTTTTAATTTGGCTTGAGCACTTAAAAAAACGGCTTTCTCTGTCAGTGAGGACAGGTTCAAATATCCGTGACTGTAGGTGTCTTTTTCCCCACTTCAATGTGAGCAAAGTGACCAGAGACTATCAGATCATAAGGAGAACAAAGAGATCTTCAAGTTTATCATCTGAGATTACTTCATACCATCCACAATTAGTGAACATATATTGCAGCCTTGAAAGAAAATGAAAACTCTGCAATATTTTAAGCTTTTTATTGAAAATTTATGAAGCTGGCAATTAAAAGGCAATTAAAACCTGAACCTAACTATTCTAACTGTAGCAAAGCTAACTACAATGAAGCAATACAGTTATGATTCAAACAATGAGAACCAAAGTAATTGTTGTATAAATAAAATGTTATGAAGTAACAAATTATTTTGAGCGGTGAGTGAAATCATCAAGGAAACACTGTGTGCTTTAAATCATGAATTTATGTAACACAGACTCAGAGGACTTGAAATCTGCTCTTGGTTCTTGAACAAGTGGTATTGAAATATGAGTATATACAAGTATATGGCATATGTATGAGCTAAAAAGAAAAGTAGTGAATTTAGGCTTTTTTGTCTTGTGTTTTCCACTAGTTACTCTTAGACAGATTCCTGCTCATCATTTAAGTCTTCTAGATCCCATATCAGGAGCAATTTCAATTAGGATTTGAGATGTGCTGATTGAATGGGGACACATTCTCTTATTTGTGATGGTCTGGCTCAGACCAGATGTCTCATGAAGTCTGGTGTAAATGATTGAGTAGTTAAGGAAAAAGATACCATCTTCAGATGGCAGGTTCTTTGGAGCATGAGGGTTAGAGCTGTAGGCAGCCTATTTCATTACTCTTTGATAATTCATACTATACAGTTTACTTTAATCACAAGGCTCCTCAGGGTAGCATGGTATGTGACTTCTTGTTGTTTTCTCATTTGGCTTCAAAACATTGGTGTTTTCCAAAGAAAACCACGTGTGCCAGGTTCTCTACCTAAATTAGAAAAACCAGTCCATACTGAGTGATACATACTCGACTGGACATCAATCTAGCAAGCAGCAAAATGGCATTCAGAATATAAAATTCCACTCCAGAGTAAGTGAGTGCTGATGTTGTTTTGTCTGTCTCCCAGCTTTTCTGTGAGCCATAAAAATCTCTTCTAAGGAATAAAAACAATCCACACATGTATGTGTGTGTATATATATTTTTTTTTTTTTAATGTACAACATATTTAGAAAAAATAACAAACCTTGCAAAATACAAGACTTGTAAGTTTATACCTGAAAGTTTTATTCTAGTCTGTATCTCTCCACCTAGACATGAGGGCTTGACCTATGTGTCTATGTAAGTTTTGAAAAGGAACTACTTATTTGGAAAATCTACTATAAAATGCAGGGGTCTGAAGAGCAGGAGTGTCAACACACCCAGAGTTTCTTCTGGAATGGAAGCAGAACTTCGCATTTATAAGCAAGGAAAGTGTAACTTCTGAGTTATATTCTAATATTTATATTACTACCATTATGAATAAAGTAGTCACTTAGATACTGCTCTACCTTGCCTTCCTATAAATAAATTTTGAAAACCCCAACCTATTGTTTTCCTTGGTTTACACTGTTACAATAAATAACACACAGCTAAAAGACTCTGAACAACTCTCCAGAGTTAAACTCTGCAAACTCTCCAGATTAAGCATTGCTGCATATGTAGGATCTCAAAGTCTCATTTATTTACATTGTAAATATTAATTCCAATAACGTATTCAGATTTTAGCTGAAGTATTTCTCACCGTCAGCAGTCAAAAAAGCAAAGTAACTGCTCACAGAGCCTGGAACAGACCTTATCAGGGGTGATGAATCTTGCTTCTGGTGATGGAGAGAACAGAAACAGGACACAAAAGCCAAAAGCACGCAACATTATAGCATTGAAGGAAGCTTTCCTTGGTATGATGTAGTGTTTAATATGTGTTCTCATATTAATACACTGAGATTAGTAACATACACCAGTATGTAATAGTCTGACAGCAGAGTCCAATCTTCTGCCTGAATAAGATGACAGAAGAAAAATCTAGTGATAACCTGTTATCCTGCTACATTCCTTTGCCACAACGGAGCTCAGTAAATGCATTTCTGGGAATAGCTTTCACACAAGGCTGCGCACTGATGCCAGCAGACAAGTCGGCTGGCAAAAAACCATTCAGGGCTGTGGGCAGGTTTCTGACATAGCTGCCACCAAAATCCTGGACTGCAGCTTCCAGGTGGAGAAGAATGGGTATGGTAAGGCTAACTCAACTTACTTCAAACTCTACTCATAATAGTCAAGAGTACAAGTAGGTGTGACCCCAAATTAAAAGGCTTGCATCTGCTGAAAGTTATAGTGTAAAAACTGAAAGCAGCAACACTAATCCTTTCCTGGAAATCTGGAGTCTGTTTTTTCATCACAAAAAAAACCCCCACATTTTTCTGTATTGCATTTTTCTGCAACAGCTCTGCCCACAAAATGTTTCCAAGACTATGGGTAACCTGTAAGGAAAGCCTACCTGTTCAGTTGTCAGTGTCCTGGGCTTAGATTGTCTCTCCAGTATTTGTAAACTAACAGTTATTTGCTTAGACAGAATAAACATGACAAAGTGAAAAATAAATGCTCCAGTTTCAAATCTAACCAAGCCCTCAAAACTTTACACTGAAACAATCAGAATAATGGATTGTCTCTTCCTAGCATGCAAGTGCAAAATGTGCAACAATAAATATTTTCCTATCCAGTGATGCACAAAAAGGTCTCATACTTCTACACTCAAAGCAGAATCAGTTCAATATCATCTTTGGATTGTGTTGTGTTAGTGGGAAGTCTTGCCAGGACTCTGAGAGACATCACAGGGCTTGCAAGCACCACTAAATTTCCCCCTATTTTTATAGCCCATGAGAAATAATTTCCCTTGTAGGCAAAATCAAATATCTGAATTACTCCTGCATAATGGTTGCATCTAGTCTGAATTCCTTTTATTTACAAATGGATCTGCAGTCTAGTGAGGCAGATTAAGTACCAGTCTGTCACAGTGAAAACAGAGATAACACACTTTGAGTGCCTGAGAGTAGAGAGTGGAGAAAAAAACACAAACACCTTGAATACAGTTCCTTTACCTCAGCACATAGAACATGAGGAGATTATTTCCACAGCCAAATGGGAACCTTATAGGGCCCTATAGGGAACCCCATTTCTTTTGTTAATTAAAGTAGCTTCTTCTACTTAAGTTTTGTCAAAGATAGCATCAATTTGGATTATTATTTTCTAGGGAAACCATAGTACCCCTTGCAAACAGAGACAGAGGAAGATATGTTAAACTGAAAATGTAGGGAACACACAACCTCTAAGTGCCACTCAACACAAAAGCATGTTATCCAGCACACAAAACTCATGGTCAGGACTTGATTTTTCATTTGAAAGGAGAAGAGTGAACAAACCCCGTAAAAGTTATTGTGTAGTCCTGCTTCCTTATCTGCTGCTAAAGGAAAGTTCCTACAGGAGTTCCTCTGCCAATACTTTAACTCGGTGGGTTTCCCTCCTGGAGGTTCTTCCTTCTCTGTAAAACTAACCCGCATTGAGATCCAGCTGGTGAAAGCCACTTCTTGTGTGTCTGCGCCTGGGGTTTCCTTGGGAACAGTGGGAGATGGGGTCAAGGAAGGAGCTTAGCAGGCACTGAGAGCAGCTGGACCTGGCCAACTGGAACTTCACAACTTTGGTTTTCTGCTATGAGAGGTCCAGACAGACCTCGCTTCAACAGGACAAAATGGGACATTTCTCTTTGGTGGGGTGGATTCAGTGGGTAAGGTTTGGAAAGGGAAGAAGGTAAATCTGAAAAAACAGTTTAAAGTCAACTGAAATGTTCAGAATTTCACTCTTTATTTTCTCTTGGTTAAATTCAGCCTCTTTTTTCATTCTTGGTATGAGGATCTGCAGGAGAAATGGACGGAAGCTCCATCAGTAGACTGCACTAGGGAAGCTTCTCCTTGTTGCAGTTTTGTTTCCAGTATGCAGGTGTCAAGAAAGGCCATCATTTACTTGGGGAACAGTTTTCCAGAAGTTTGTTTCTCAGATTCTTGTGTAGCACACAGGACTGCTGTTCCATGTTGCATCCCCCGTGCTGAGTTGACAAGCTTAAATTTTCAGTGCGACAAGGTCATATCTGTAAGTGGAAGCTTTTCTTTCTTTTGAGAAATCATCTACTAGGTACTAAAACAAGTAACTGGGAGGCAAAATCTGACCAACACTTGTGTATTTTCTTGTGTATTCATCTTGTGCATGGTTAAAAATAGCAAATCATTCTTATTTAGTGTAAGTTGTGACTTAAATCTTATTTACTAAAGAAATTTACATGCAGGGGAAATAAATTAGTATATTCAAATACAGAGTACATAAACCATACAAAATGGTTTCCTTTTTACATCGTGTGTGGTCAAATTTACATCAAAATGTCAACAAATATCTAATATTTTAAAATTGTTTAAAGACCTCCAGAGGTTTAAAGCAATAATTAAATGCATTTTTATTTTCCTAGAGGCATGTCACATAATCTGCTCTGGCTCATAACTTTTCCAAACCCCAACTAACAAGCCTTTTTAAAAATCTTTTTCTCTTATCCATTTTCTTTAAAAAAAAATTTTGTTTGCATTTTTACTCTTTTTTCTTTTTCCTTTTTTTTCCTCTTTGTTTCCTTTTTTCCATTCTCTTTTCTCTTTTTTCTCTCTTTTCTCCTCTTTTTCCCTCTTTTCTCTTTTCCTTCTTTTCCTTTTTTCTTTTTTACTACCTTTCTTTCCCTTTTCCTTTTTCCTCTTTTTCTCTTCTCTTTTTCTCTCTCTTTTTTTTTTTTTTCCCCGTCTTCCCTCTTCTCCCTTTCCTCTCTGCTCCTTCATTATCTCTCTCCATCCTTTTCCTCGCCCCGCTCGGCAAGTGCCGCCCCTTCCCCGCCGGTCGGGCGCGGGGTGGGCGGGCTCGGTCCGTGGGAACGTGCTGCCACCAGGAGGCTGCCCGCACTCCTCCGGGCTCCTCTGCTGCTGCAAAGGGAGCTGAAAGCCGTCCCCGGCTCTTTGACTGAGCTCGTGCGTTTATAAATAGCAGTGAGAGGGAACTGATGAGCTACCCCAGGGCTGCGTAGAAATTATGGCTAAAAGTGACTTTAGTTAAGTGGCTGTTGGTGCCTGCACTGGGTTCGCATGAGTAAATGTGTGTTTAATGGCACTAACGTGACTGCCACGTGCTGCGAAATACAGCAGCGGAAATCCCTCCGTGCTAGCGGTGACTCTTTCAAAACAATCAGGGAACTAAGTGCCCAGATGAAATAACTATGTGCTCTTTCAGATAAGATCATGACAATACGAGATCATTAATCCTACCAGCAAAACGTTGAATTTGCTTTAGGAATTATTTTTCAGTTACTTTCAGTAGCAATTTAAGTATATTTCTAGATTGCAGACACACACACACATACTGGGTATGTGTAAGTCTCCTAATGCAATTGGAGTCATTGGAACTACCTCAGGATGTATCATTTGAAGAGCTTTCTCCAAGAATTCCTGTGTAGAAAATTCTGGTACTACAGCTATGTGCTACCCTCGCAGTCTGTGATAACTTATTTAATGTTATTTGTGGGAAATTTAAATATGAAGACAATATTTAATCCAAAGCTAATTAGAAGTTGGTTGGTTTTGGTTTTTTATCCCTAGAGAAACTAACTACCTAGTCCTGGACTTTTCAGCTAGCCTTTTCCATAAAGATCCATTTTCACTGGAGTAAAAAAATTTACAGGAATCTCTAAATAAAACATACTCATCTTTACCAGACTGTGAGCCTGTATTCTTTCCATTGCCATCCCTTGGTTTGTCAATGATTTGTCCTGTGATCTTGAGAGTTTCTTAGCCTAGCTGTGCGTTGAGATCCTTAGATCAAGATCAACTAAATAACTGTCATGAATTATTAACCTCTGTGGGACTGGAAAGGAGTTCTGAAGTTTCCCTCTAGCCAAAATGCCTAATGGCATGTCTTCTGCTGGATAATGCGATAACATCTGCTGAGGCTTTCTCATAACAGCTTCTTTCTGGCAGTGGCAAGTAACATTATAGGATGAAGCAGCTTACAAATGCCAGGTTCACATCTACCCTCTGACTGGGGTAAGGGCTTATCTTTAGTTCTGATTAGCAATGTGTTTTCATCTTAAAACACTCAGATATCCATAGTACCAGGTAGACAGTTGGCTCCTCCACTGAATGCTGAGACCATCTGAAGACAGCTAGTGGGCAGCAGAAAATAGGAACTGCATATTGTTCCTATGTGCTGGCAGGCAGAGCTAAAGGGTCCCAAGCACCCAAGGAAAACCAGAACACATGGTTTTCCTGTGCCCGTAGCCCTGCCTTCCTGCGTCCTTCCCAAATGACAGACAGATCCCAGCAGTTTGCCTTACTTGACGGGCACCTCTCCTGAATCAGGAAGAGGCAACTTCTTGATGTCCAGATGTTTGAAACCTGTAACATTTGTATGGCCATGTCTATACCAAAACGTAAATAGGAAAAGGCAAAATTCAAAGGACACTGTTTTCTTTAAAACAATTTTCTAGTTCTATTAGTTCTAATATGCAATCTTTTTTCTTTTTTTTTTTGTACTGGTGGTATGTATTCTGAGAGTATTTCTATTACTAAGCTGTTCTATGCACAAGAGGTAGCAGCTCTCTTTTGAATTTGTGAGAGCATTCTACCACTGGCCGTAACTAAAGCAGCCAGAACCATATGGTAATTCATTCTTAATGAAAGCATATGCTTCAAAATTATCATTTTGCTTTATTTTCCAACTGTACCCTCTTGGTGTCAGCACCCTCTTCCCGTGTTCTGCACTTCAGAAATGATGAACACATTTTAAAGACTAAGTGTAGCCTGGATTTTTAGGGCTGTGTGCAACTACAGAAAGTTTCAAAGAGCCCTAGGAAATGGAAATTCACTAAAGAACTAACTAGTCCCACAAGGCTCAGGCTGATGAATGCACAAACAAACTTCACAGGAGCTAGTCTGTGCTTCCAGGCTTTAGCTTTCTTCCTACTTTCAGTATAATACACAGTTCCCCTTGGTGACTCATTTTGTCTGCACAAACCTCTGAAGGCTTTCTGCTACAACCAGTTCTTACTTTCTTACACATCATGGTGTAAGGAGTCCCTTAAACTTAGACTATTTCAGTCAAAAGGATGCTCCATGGGTGCTCTCCCTTTGACCTCTCAGGAAAGGAAGATCTTTCTCTTCTGACAAAGCTATGAGAAAGCTTTGCAGATTATGTAGGAAGAAGCTTTCCTCACGGAAGCCCAAGCTGTACTGTACAGGCAAGAAACCCACCAAAGAAGGAGAATCTCATGCTCAAACTCAGACCTAGTGCCTGGCCTTTCATGGTGCTTCCCTGACCCATTACAGGTCCTTATGGGACCAGAAGGAAGCTCTGTTCCTAGTGTTCAAGGCTTCAAGTGCTACTCGAAGCCAGTTAGTCTCCCCAGTAGGGGAAGCATTAGTCTTCCCAGTAAGGATCAGAGGGAGGTTCCTCCAGGCTGACAGAGGCAGGAGCTCCTGAGCAAGGCATCCTGCTCCTACTGGCTGGGCAAAGCTTGGAGGGGTGCTACCACTGCCCGCTTGGTCTCTCCTAGCTCCATGTGGAAGCAGGAAGGAGAGGTGGAGCCGTTTTAACTGAGATATGAAACAAGCACAGGCTACAATGATATTTATCTGTTGCTCTCGATACTGTTATTCCTGGCGTAATACAATGAATTTCACAGGAAACTGTTGCAAGATTCTGGGGAGAGATGCTTTCCTTCTTGGATGTGAACTGCCATTCAGTTTGGAGCCTTAAGGAAGTTTCCTGCAGGAAGAAAAAACAATGTTAGTTAGATGTTTTTCTGACTTTTGTCCCTTTCAAGTACAAAGACTAAAACCAAAGTTATCAAAAAAGGGCAAACACCTCATTCTCAATTTTAAAATCTTTTCATCGGAACTGTCATGGAAAGATGTTTCTGGCTATTGACTTTTTATGAATCCACATGCCTAATACTTGCTGTGGCTATTTCCTTGCTTTTCTGATATTTCTGTGTCAACCTATGATTGTTTTGCTGCTTCTTTTCACATCTACTTCCATCAAACAGTGTCCACACCTCTGCATTTTTATTCAGCCCAAAAAAACCCTTTTTTATCTGGGGTCTATACATTGGTGTATATTGCTATGACGTTTGCAAAGGCTCTTTTTCCAGCTGTCTAATTTCATGAAGGAGCTTTACTGTTTCCTATATTTAATTCTGAATTAAAAACAGCTGTTACAAGCAACACCTGCAAGGAGATTTTGTCCAAGCCTTAGCTTAATGCACCCTAACCCTCACTGAACCCATCTTTCAGAATGAAATTCTGGCTTTGAGATTTGACTTTTACAAAGGTCTGAGGTACCTAGAAAAAATGTTTTGCATTAGTCGGATATATCAAAGGTGAAAAGTCAGAGTATGGAGTCAGAAATGTTGTTCTTCTACAAAATAAACTATGAAACCAGATCAAAACACTGTATCACGTTACTGCAAGACATGCTTTACAGCCGGTCTGTGAATTGCAGACACAGAGCTGGAGGAAGTTCAGCAGCTCGCTTTGTTCCCCTCATGACCACAGGAGACTCTTGTCTTACACTGGGCTCCGTCTTCCATGAACCAACCCATGAGCACAGGTGTGCCTGGCTGTAATTTTAAGGAGCAGTGCTCTCTGATATCCTTTGCATCTCATCTGCACACGTGGATGTCTCTGGTACGTCACACAGCATCACTGTACCTTATCATTGGGAAGCCACACCAGGAGAAATATCCCTAGAAATACCTGGGAACAAGTATGTTTAGGACCACCTGTGAACCAGGAGAGTTGTCTCTCTAAGCGCAGAAGCATCACTAACATGTGAAGGACGATTTCCCGGGCCCTAAGTAGAGAGACATGTATGGAAGTGATGAAAAGAGACCAGATTTCCCTCCCACCAACAGAGAGGTGAGCTCCACCAAGGACTATCCCCCTCCTTTGCCCCTGCTAACAGAGAGATGGATGGATTCACACATTCCTGAGGAACGGGATGGGAAGGTTTAAAATTCTCACCTCCATCCTGAGATATTGAGCTCTGTTCGCAGCTCTCCTGATTAAAGTAATGGAGTCTTTTTGTTCTGACTTGTACAAGCTCCTGTGTCATAAGCCAAGCCCAAAAAATGAGAGGTACTGGAGATTGGGAGTGGGGGATGCTGTCAGCAGAAGCTTCTTGCTGCAAACGCAAAGGGTAGGTCACTGCAAAGGCAGCCCACTGCTGGTCCGTGTGCCTGGCTAAAATGCCATGTTCTCCTTGGCCTCCTTCTTGCAGGCATGACCTTGTGTTGAAAACATCTTGCACCTGCAGGTAGATGCAGCATGTGTATGTTGTTCTTAAGAGCTGCCAGTCAAATTCGGAAGGAGAAAAATGACCATGCAGAGGCAACTGAGTCCAGCATGGAGCAAGACGTTTATATTCAGTGTCTGAGAGTGAAACCAGATACCATATATTCAGTGGCAGAGATCCATCACTCACAGAAACAATCAGGGAAATTATTTTATAGAAGTTTCATTCTCTACTGTAAATTATGTAAATACCACAATAATAGTACGAACTTGTTTGTGCTACATGTGCACAAAGTCTGCTCTTGAAGAAAAGCTTGCAAGCTGTAAAGTCAGGGATCTCCAAGTTAGAAAAGAATTTTGGAACTTACGTTTTGACACTAATTGCAGCTACATTACAAAATCTTATTTTCACCACAGGACCCTTGCTTTACCCATCAGGCAGAATGTGGAACCCACTCAGAGAAGAAACTCTTTGTTGTTTCGCTTTAGCCACAATATCCTGCATCTGCTGTGGTCCATGTGCAGGGCTGTGCTCAACTTACCTTCCTAGGGCTCTGCTCTGACACTTCTCTCAAGGGAACCTGTCACAAGCACTTATTCATAAGGCTTCCCATGGCAGGCTTCTAATATTACTCTATTTTAGCTAGCTAAGGTTCCATTCCTGAGAGCACTAGGTATTTCGTAGATCTTTTTGTCCACATAATAATTATGTGTAATTATGTTATTGTTGTTGCTGCTGTTATTTTTCCATAAAACTTGTGGGAAAAAAGGGACATGATGTTGTTTTATGGAGTGCAAACTAAAGTACATACACTGTGTAAAACCACTAAAAATGTGCAGACAACCAGCATTTGACATTTCCTAAATTTTTCTCAATTAAAATCACAGCCATTCATGTTGTTTATTTATTTTTAATGTCATTTTTAAAAGAGTGACAAATAGAGTAGTTTGACATGCCACATTCCTACAGCCAAGCCACATTGCTTCTGCTTAAATATCTGCACTAGAAAATAATGGATTATTGAAAACAATTTTAACAGAATTAACAGAATTAATTTAGTCATGTCCAATTAAGGGAGCGAGTTTAAGAGAAACTAATGTTTGCAGTTTAGGCATGGATGATTTAGAAGGAAGGCAATCTCCTAGCAAAAAGTAAATAAAGGTTAGTGACCCAGGCCTAATATTAGACCTTGCTTAAATAGTTAATGTAAAGGGAAATTGGAGTGTACGGCCAACAACAAAAGAAAACACTAAAAATTAACACAGTCTCTCTGGGCATCCTGAGACGTAGTAAAGGGTCCAATATGCATTTCACCCTGCCCATAGTGAGATGAAATCTGTGCTGCGGTATTTACTGTATCTGTTTAGAAACTGAACATCGTAATTGATGTAATACAAAAATATGGTGGTGAAATAGCAAATAAATAGGTATTGAAGGTGCAGATACATGTGTTTGAAGAGAACTTTCAAGTTAATTTAAGCACAGTTGATTTTCTTCTTGCTTGTTAGCAGTAAAAGGCTGTAACACTATCCATGGCTCTGCAGGGTACACACAAAATTGACCAATGCAGAGGTGAACTCTTCGCTAGAGCTGTGGTTACTGAAAACCATCAGCTGCCTTCAGGGGAACCAAAGTTGCTGATCACAATATAAATACAGTTAAAGCATTCCGGGTGTTCCGAGGGGATATCACATAGCAGGGAGCCAACTGATCATTCAAAGTAGCTGCCACAAATGTGTTTCTGTGAGTTAACATGATCAAATGGGTTAGCCAGCATGCCCCAAACAACCTGAATTTACTGAACTGATTCCCTTTAAACTGGTTTTGAAAGGGCCACAGCAATCATATAATTTAGTTTCTGCATACTTCAGTATAATGTTGAAAATAATATGCAGGCCCATTTTGGGTTGCAAGGGTGTATTGGCTTAGAGAGAGAGAGCAATGAATCAGGAATGCTACCATTTTACGTCGCTCCTGGACTGACTGGCTGGCATCTAGTCAGCTCATAGCTTCGGCAAAATAAGCTCAAATCTGTTCACACCCTTCTGTGCATTGGCAGGGATCTATCACATCCCCACACTGAAACGTCAGATATAACAGAAAATGTTGTTATGGTATTTGACTTCAGTTTTTCCTCATTTCCTGTTTATCTAATATTTTTCTTTCAGAATGGAAAGTTAGTAAAGTAATAATGAGGAAACAGGATCTGTAGTGACGGTGTCTGAACACAAGTTTGAGAGTGGTCACATCTGTAAACGGGAAGGAAGATTTCTTGCTTTGAAACATTAACTTCCAACAGCAACAAGCAGAGTTGCTGTTCATGAAGCAATCATCACGGCTTCAAACTGCGGATCTGGAAAACTGCTGTAAAGCGTTAAATAGATCTTCTCGTACTTTGCAGGATCACAGTATGACTGGGTCCCTTCATTATCTACCAGTTCATCGTCATTTTGGACCCTGTGGTTTGGAATGTTTTTTCTCTAAGGAACTTGATGGGTATAGCACCTTTCAGAAGGAAGCTAAATTTGAGATGGAAGGGCAGTTGTGACAACCTTTACCTGGAAAAGTTTAAATCACAGACAAGCATTAAGTATTTGCTGTGTTTCCCCGGATCTGAATACTATGCCTGATGTGAGGGCGTTTCTGATGCAGCCAGTAATGGTCACAATGGAGAGGAGTCTTAACACACCAGTCTGAGGAACATTTCTGCTTTTTATTAGAGGGAGTCACTAAGTTCCTTCTCTGCATTTTTAGCCCTTGATCCTACAGTGCTTGAATCCAACTAGCTGCTTTCAGGAACCCGGGAGTCAGGAAAAATCCTCATGCTATTTCTTGCATTTTTTTCCACAACCAGCCATGGGCCATTTCTGAGCACAGGGTAGTGGCACAGTCACAGCTTCAGATTTACCAGCTACTGCTGCTTTACACCTCAGCCATCAGGTGAGTGTTTTCAAAGGCCTTTATTTCTTGTTTGTGCAATTTTATGTGCGTGCATTTGGGGGAGAACAAGGTTCTGCTTTATTTATTTATCTCACTCTTGAGTTTCTCTAGGTAAGAAGTCAGAGGCAAGTTGTTTGTAAGATGTCATTTCACAGCTCAGTCGTGAGCACATTCATGTAAAGCCACATTCTGTGCTTGTTTGTACTCTGCAGCTCTGGTGGTTTCACTGGGGATTTGATGTAGGAAATAAGGTCGGGATGCAGTTCTTTGAGTCCAATCCTGCCGAATTTATTCTGGCAAAAAAAGCTTGTGGCCTTCCTCCTCCTAATACCCCATGCAATGTAAGGAAACATACGCTCCTCCAAGTGACCATGGAAACTGGTGCCTGGGTTTCCAAGGTGATTTTCTGGCAAGTGGCCTAAGGAGGAAGCATTAACAAAACAGGATCCTGGGCAGCAGAAAGCATCCACATTCCTGGCAATGCAGCAGCCTGTGCCGAGGAGGACAAAGCCACAGAGACAAACAGCAGAGTCCTCATTTTAAAATCACCGTAGGTGTCAAACACCTGGCAAAGGATGGGTAACTTGGTCTGTGGTCCCAGCTTCCTCACACATCTATCTGTTTCTTTTTCAGCTTCTATCTGAAAGATGAAAGAGTAAGGTCAGTCCTACCCAGCTAACATCTTAGCTTCATATAATCTCTGTTTTAATAGAAAATAAAAAAGCTAAATAACACAATGAGAGAAAAAAGAGGCAGCTTAAAACTGACTTGTACCTTAAGGTAAGGAAATTCTCACACTCTCTCTATATATGCATATATGTGTGTGTATATATATAGATGAATATATATATATGTAATGCTTCCTAGTAGTAAATAAGAGTGGATTTCTATCTTGCATTTTTCAAGACATGAAAGGTATGTGAAGAAAGATCCATTTCTCTTTCAAGTGCAATAGGGAGACTTTGCAGAGCACATGGGTAGTCCTCCTGGGGCTCCAAACCAACACACAGCAGAACCCCTCCTCCACATCCTTCAGGAAGACCAAAACTCTCCTTGTCTGCTTGTCAGTGTAATTCCTTCTTGGTGTAAATTTGAAATACAGTTAGGTACAATATGACACAACAGAGTGGAGGACGAGGAAGGACTGGTGACAAGATTATTTCCTTTTGCAGCAGAGGGGAAGAGGAGTTGATACAGGCAGATATATGTGCTCCTCCAACTCCTGTGCAAGCATTAAAGCCTGTCACAGAATGCCCCACAGCTGTGGAGTCTACTGATGTACACCACTTACATAACCACAAGCCAGTACAGACATAGCATCTAACACTGGAACACTCCAGCAACAGTGATGTTACTGAAGATTAGATGAAAATTAAGACCATCCCCAGGAGAAGAGCTACCCATCCTGGTAGAAGAAGTCTGATTGGGAAATAAAAGAAAGCTATTTCCTTTCTGCTGGAAGAGAAGGAACCAAAGGAGTTTGAAGTTTCTCTCTACCTATTGGGGGAAATTGCTGAGTATCCAAATCACAAACATGAATCAAACTGTTGTTAAGTGTTTTCATGTGCAGTTATGTTCATGCTTTCAGCTATAAGTAAAGCCTTATGAGGCTTGGTTGCCAGGTTTTCATTAATGCCAGAAGGTCCTGTTCTATCCCTGCAGAATACAGTTATTGACAAGTTATTTTAAGAATGTTTCAAGGCCACAGGATAGAACCAAATTATCCTTAAAAGTGCTGGGAAGTATTTTGACATTAAGTCACTTACCTAATTGTGGGATTTATTTCAGAATTCCTCTTTCTTCCTCTCTCTTCAACTTTTAATGGAAAATCTGTGCTTGCAAGTGTTGAGGGAGATGTACAACAGCAGTCACTGAAAGCACTTTGCTTACCACAAACACAGAGCTTTCCTGAAAGCATGCAGAAGAAGCACTTGCTTATCCCACTGGAATTACAGTTAAAATGAACACTGGCTGAACTGTGGGATGCATCAGCCACCACAGTAAGGGGAGATGGTGACAATGAATGGAAGGGATGTAACCTTCATGAGTTAGTGCCAAGACAACCCGTTCTGACCTTATCATTGATAAACTCCCATATGCCTATTTTACACATGAAAAGTTCAGGTTTTTACTCAAAAGATATCTACCCACTGATAATAGGTAAGCAAGTTTGCTACATACATTGCTAAGTGGGCTTTAGAGTGGTACTTTCTCAGTTACTCAGGGAAAATTGTCTGATGTAGCCAACATGGAAATGGAAATCTTAATAAAGTATTTCTATTAAAAAATAAAATATCTATGAGCAAATTTTTTGAAACATTCTCCTTTTTTTTAATGTGTGTTTTGTGGCAGCTGCAGGAAGAACTGGAATC
Source organism: Atrichornis clamosus (assembly GCA_013400975.1). Classification (NCBI taxonomy): domain Eukaryota; kingdom Metazoa; phylum Chordata; class Aves; order Passeriformes; family Menuridae; genus Atrichornis; species Atrichornis clamosus. The sequence continues at coordinate 12,281 of WBMZ01006956.1, read as the reverse complement.
TTACCATAATATTATGGTCACTCTTCAAATTTTCTAGTAAGTTTTATCTCCTTATGTTCCAAAATTCACCAACAATTTTATCTTTCCAGGACATACAGCTCCTATTTGAAATTAGGACAACTGTTAATTGAAAGAGACATTTTCTGTAGTCTGAATGCTCAGCTGTATGACATAGTTGTGTCACTTCTGTGCTGGCTTACATCAGACAATTTTCCCTGAGTAACTGAGAAAGTACCACTGTAAAAAACACTTAGCAATGCGTGTAGCAAACTAACTTATCCTTTACTTTCCCAACCAGAGTGTAACTGCACTTGGACTGCTGCACAACATTATTCAAATTAGTTTAATCATTTCAGTGGAGTTCAGGTCAGTACTAAATGCAACTCTTTGTACTTTTTCAGAGCAGCTAAGACAAAACCTGTTGGCTGTCCTACAGGTGTGGGCCACACCTTCCCCAGCAGTCAAACGTGATGCCCAGATACCACAGCTGATTCAGGGCAGCAAAGCCCTGTGCGAAGGGCAGCAGCACGCAGAGGTAGCAGCCCTGCCTTTGAAAGGCCCAGTTAGTCACATGCCACACCCGAACCAAGCAGCCCACATGGGTGACTTTACCTTGCCCACCACCCATCTATGGCAATCCTGTAGTCTGTGGGCATTTGCAGGGTAAGGCAGCATGACTGAGAATATACTCTCTTGAAGAATGAGTAAGATTTGCTACAGTCATTTCCTGTAACTTAGGGATATTCAGACAGATGGGACAATATTATTTTGCAAGTAGAATTAAAATATCATGAAACTAATATAGCATACTGCCAAGAAAAAATAGTATGTCATTGTTCATAATTTACCTTTTGAAATAAACTCATTATCTCTCTGAAGTTTAAATATTCTGAACTATTTGAGTTCAGGTATTTGTGTTAGAAAAATAGAAGTATTTGAACTCTGAGTCTATTATTCTTAGATACACATTGACCCTGTGTATACCTTTCCTAAGAATTAAAAGCTTTGTATTAAACAGGTTAGTAATATCAGACAAAAAGTTTGCCAGATAATTACCACGTCTGCTTCCCATACTAAGGATAGTTAGCAAAAGAAGGTAAAAGGAACACACAGGTAGGAGTCAGCAGAAGACCTGGCAGCCCTTATGAGGCTTCTGCAGCAAGTAATTACACATGCCCCTGGTCTGAGATCCATTATTTATATCCTCTTTCATACATTGTAGCTCACATTTTCTTGGTAATTGTTATTACCAATTCACTTCAACAGAGGGCAAAAGAGACTGAAGTTATCATCTCAGACTAAAGATTGCATGTTAAGAGTGAGAATTAAGAAATCTCTGAGGATTACGCGCAATTGGAAACATAACCAAGGTAAAAGAAAAAATACTAGAGCTGTACAGAATTTGGGTTATTTAATTTCCCTTAATGCTTCAACACTCTCCCTATATTACTGAAATAAACGCAAGAGCTTGATGAAACAAAATGATCTCAAAACTCTTCACAGTCATTTTTCTCTAGACTTGAATAGATTGCAAGCACTAACCAAAAAGTACCCGGAAAAATATATGGTATGGTGAACTGAAAGTAGGTTCTCCTACATTTTCTTTTACTGACTTTTAATGCATCAAATTTCTGAATAATTTGGTGCACTTAAGGGAATTTCTTGTGGGGAATGACCATTTTATTAAATATATATAATATATATATGTATTATTTATTTTTTATTTAGTTAGTTTTTCTCTTTGGTTTTATTTCTCCATTAGAGCAGGGGCTTTGCATTTCAAGCGATCTCTTTTCTGTTACTGAGTTTCAAAGTTTCAGTAATGGTGTAAAAGTCATCTGCTTTCAGACATAAGGGCACAATATCCCAGTAGTCATTAAAAAGTCTAATGTTTTATGAAATGTGAAATAATAGACTTTGTTTGGGCTCTGGGATAATTACTTCGTTCACTCCAACTAAGAATGCAGAATAGAAAGGTGGCTGTGTTCTCTGCTTTGCAATGAATCCCACAGTGATGAATTACTTCGACCCCGCTATCCTTAAAGAATTCCTCACACAGTGATACTTGTCTCCTGCTATTTTTCCCAAATTTCATGTGCACTGATATAATTTGCTCTAGTGGCCTTAATACAGTATCTTTCAATATTTGATAGCTTTCCCACAAAACTCTTTCCCTCCAAGGTTTTTTTTGTAAGCACCCTTGACCTACCAGTCCTTCAAATTTGCTGTTTTCTTTCTAGATTCTCATGGACTTTATTCTGCTAGGCCTAAGGGTTAGGCAGCATGAATTTTATCCCCTAGCAGTTTGCAGACACCAAGAAAAACATTTGTATTCAAAATTATCTTAAAAAATGACAAAGAACTGATCAAATGAGGAAATATAATAAAAAGAAAGGTAAAAATGTTCACTTAGGGGCAGAAAATCAGCTACAGAAATACAAAATGGGAAACTGCCTGGCAAAGGGCTCAGCTGCAGAAATCAATCTGAGACTTATTGCAGAGTGCAATAGAAATATGAGCTGACAACTGTGGAAAGACAAAAATAAAAATTGTTGCTCTGGACATATTAGAAGGAAAATCACATCCAAAATGGTACAGCAATAGTATTCACTGTGGGTGAGTTCTTAGCTGGAATGCAATATTTGTTGTTTTGCACTGTACATTAAAATAAAGGGTTAGGCAATGAAAGAAGGTGTACAGAGGTATTGACTTGTAGTAGAAATATTAAGATGGTAGAAATGAAGGATGAGTGGCTATAACTGCATAAGCATGATAACAATGTAAAAAAATGGATTATATTCATAATCAAGGACATAGTCCCCAACAGAAAGATCTAGGACTGTTTCTTGCATTTAGTATTCCAGTCAAACCAGACCACAACTTGCCTGTCAGCAGAAGACTCTACCCTCTAACAAGAGGAAGATGGGCAGAAGGTAACAGCCCATCACATACACCATTCCTTTTCTTTCTAGCCCATCTACAACACAGATTATGGCCTCAAGGAACTCAGACTAGACTTGCCCAAAATTTATGGAGGTGGAAATAAGCAGAAGTCTGATGAAAAAGAATCATGTCATAGTGATTTTTGTGTTTTGGGTACAAAACACCTGTCCAAAAATTAGTGTGTCATTGCTCAAGGGATATGATGAGGACCTGATACCGGGCATCCCTTCACAGAATCACAGAAACACGGAATCACAGAATCACAGAATCACAGAATCAATCACAGAATGGTAGGAGTTGGAAGGGACCTCTCGAAGTCATCCTATCCATGATCATCTTGTCCTGCTAAAGCAGGACCACCAGTACTGTGTTCAGATGACTTCGGGGTATCTCTAAGGATGGAGCTCCAGGGTCCCCCTTGTTGAACACAAGTGACCCTGCCCAGACCACCTGAACAACTACATGTTGGTTCTTGTAATTACGTGGATGTGAGAGTGTAAATGAATGCACTCATTGAGAAGAGGACTGCGAGTGGGTAAAGGCACTGTACTTCAGAGATTTTATAAAATGATACAACCTTCTCCTTCTATAGACTCTCACACTGTGTTTTTTGCACTAACATGGTAACAGAGAGAAAAGCATAGACAGTGAAATGTGCTGGAAGGATGCAAGACCTGGATTTGTGTAGTCGGGATGAGAAAATCTTCAGAGGCATTAAGGTGATAGTTTTCCACATTTAATATGCCATTATTAAGAGAACAACAACCAGCTGTTCTCATAGATGCTGGGAGAAGGATAAGAAGAAAACAGTTTCAAATGCTGCAAAATTATTTTGTCTGTGTATTGACAGGAGTGCTACTGGGTACCTCATGGACTCCCCACCAGAGAATGTGAAGCACATGAAGGGCAAATATGTCTGGATATGTTCAAACCTGCCTTACTGCTGGGGGCTGGACCAGACCAGTGACTGACAGCATGTTGCTGAAGCTCAGTGCCAGATTCTCTGTCAAAGGCCCTGTGATTCTGAGCCGCTGGTGCCAGTCCAGATCCACACCAGTTACAGACTTGATGCCTGCACCAGAATTTTGCCGCCACTGGGCTAAACAACCTCTTTTACTCTCTTCCTGACCTATATTGTTATGGTTGCTATGAAACCCTTACCCATGGAAGCAATTTTTCCACTGGCTCCATGGACTGTCTCTGTTTCTCACTACCAGGAACATTAAAACAGTTTTATTTCTTCAATAAAATTGAATACAGTCATGCTTGAGCTGGGGTGGGGATTAGTTAGTTAGCCTTTTTCATTTCAGATGACTTTTGAAGAACTTGGCTAGAGTTTACCCAACTGCAAATCTTTGAGCGGATCTTTTGTTATTATCCTTCTGACAAAGAGATGGCAGCAGGGTGGTGCTGTTGCATTTTTCTCTTCATTTACTTTTTTTTTTTTAATCTATTTTTCAGGAGTAACAAAACTGAGCTTCTGAAGCTTTGGTGCTTTGCCAAAAGTACACATGGAAATACTTGTGTCTAGTACAACGTTCAGAAACAAATAGCTAAGCATTTTCAAACATATATGCATTTTATGGGAATTTTACACACAGTATTCCCATTGGTTTTTAAGGTAACTGCGAAACTTGGCTCTGAAGAAATCTGTGAAATTGAGCATTCAGGTATTGAAGGCTGAATGAAGCCTACAAAATCTTCATGTTCTCTAAATGCTGGGAGAAGTCGTACAGTGAGAGCAGGAGGTTGATCCTCTACCTGTATTTTCACTTGGATCAAATTGAAGAAACCCCACATTTTGTCAAAGCCTGGTTTTGAAGCGCTCTTTTTTTTTTACACTTTGCCATTATTTGATTACATTTTCATTCATTAAATGTGAAAATGGGAAGTATGTAACCAAGGTAACAATGATGTCCCTGGAGAGTATCTGAGTGCACAAGTCTCACGTCACCATCCTAAGCCAAGCTGTACCTTGTCTATAACTACCCCTGCCATCTTCCCAGCATTTATGAAACATGATTTCACGAGCCAGGACTACATTTTGGGGAGGACCTGCAAGGAAAGGAGGCAGCTAAATATTACACAATATAGGTATAAAAAGATGTTACTGCAACTGTGTGCCGGGCACATTGAAACCATGATGTGTCTGCAAATGAGTCATCTTGGAGTAAACACTGGTGGCTAGGAGCAGCATAACTCACTCTCTCCCTCACCTCACTGAGTGTGAAACCTGACAAAGGGTCATGGCCGTGACTAAGGCACATGCTTAGCTGCTCAGAGGCAGATTGGCTGTGCCACAGGGCAGCACACCGGGTTTCTAACTTAGGATACCAGATAACACATCTTGCTATTCATCTTTATCCCCTACTAGGTATCCTCCCATCATATTGCCTTCCTTCTCTGGTTCAGCTCTGTGGTTCTTTCTTAAGAAAAGCTGAGTGCGAAAAATGCACAGTGTCAGATGGCGCAGATAATGATAATACCGGTGAGGTATTATCAATGAGGGCAAGGGCAGTAACTTCTGTTCTGATGGTTTCACTCATGCCTTTGCAGATCACTTCTTTCTTTAAGCAGCCAATGAGATAAGATCTTTGCCAAGCAGGGCTGCTTCAAAACATCGCAATAAAATTTCTCAACTCATTTTTTTTCTGAAAGTGCTTGTGCTTAGACTTGCTGTGATGCCAGGCCCTGTTGTGACTTTAACCCACAGCTGACTGACAACAGATAATCATATTAGCAAGTGACAAGCTTATCTGGCAAATGGCTTTTCATCCAGTTTCTTGTTTGTACACTTTAAACATCCCGTGGGTCCTTTCGGTATCAACAATAGACTAGAGAGTGAAAACAGATTGCTTATAGAGTTCTTACTGCTTTATGTAGAAAAAAACAAAAAAACCCCTATTGTCTTGCTCTTATCTTCTCCTTTCCCCAAATATCACTCCCCCATTTCTACAATCCATTTTTCCCAGCCTTATTTCCATTTCCATTTCTTCCTACTCTACAACCTCAGTCCAACTCTCTTGGCACTCCTCCAGATGTCTTGAAGTTTTAGGAACCCCCTACTTCCCCCCTGGAACAAATACATGTTAGTACGTGGGTATATTGCTCAGCACTCAAGTCCCTTTTTATGAGTACTTCTGCCCCCACAGCATTCCTGCATAGTGACAATTCTGCATTCTCTGTGTTGCAAAATTCTCCTAGGTTGTGTCTAGACGCAAAGATGGAGCTGAGGACAATCTCTTACCTGTGAAATAGTCAACAATAAGCTGAATACATCAGTAGAACTCTAGAGATGGGCTTTTTACTCAGTCCCTGAGCATTCCCGCTTCAATTTTCATTACTTTTACAAATAATTCTGCCAATACTTGTTGCTTGGGAGCTTTTTGCATATGTGGGCTTCACATTTTCAACAGTATTAAGCAATGGCGTGTCCTTCAATGCTTGGGTGCATATTTTGACACGTTTTTAAAAGACCCAGTGCTTAAAAAGAGCTGGCGCTCCCGTTCCCCGCCGTGCCGCGGTCGGGGCGGGATCGGCGCAGGGCCGAGCCCGGCGGGCCGGGGCGGCCCCTCCTGCCGGGAAGGTGTCGGTGGCCGCCCCGCCGCCCGCCCCTCGCCGCCGCTCCGCCCCCGCGGCTGGCAGGGCTCGGGGCGGGCTCGCTCCCCGGCGGCAGGGGAGCGGGTGAGGGGCACCGCAACTTCGGCAAGATGAATGTGGAGAACCAAGATGTGCTGCTGGATCTGGAGGGTGAGGAGGAGGAGGAGGAGGAAGAAGATGATGATGATGATGATGTTGATGGGGAGATCGGTGAGTAGGAGGCTGGCGCAGGGAGGGTCCCCCGGGCCAGCGTGTTCGCCCCCGGGGCGGCTGTGGCTCGGCGGGGGCTACAGCCTGGGGCAGTCCCTGGTGGGGCCGGTGCCGCGGGAGGGGAGGGCACCTGCCGGCATCGCGCCCGAGCTCTGGCCGGCCGGGGGCCGGGAGGGACTGGCAGACAGGGAGCCCGCACCGCCGTCCCCTCCTTCCGCTAAAACTACTGATGATTTTTCCTTGTAAAATACGGGATGTCTTTGTCCGTGCTGACGGGTGTGTGCCAGGTGTGGCTGCCTCATGGAGCGCCGTGGCGATGGTCCCGCTTCCATAGCATCGGCAAGGTTCAGTGGGCAGAGAAGCACGGAAAACTTTGCCCGTTCCTTTCCCTCTCACGGGAGGGAAACGCGTGAGAGGGGACGGAAGCAGCACTTTGCAGTAAGTGCGGTGTGGGAGACCTTTGGTATCGCAGTGATCTTCCAGCACAGGCACAACCCGTGCTCCGGTGCCTTCGTCCATAGGAAAATGCAAAACATGCGGTCGCCTCTGCACGCCCCGGTGCTCGCAGCATCCCGTTTCTCCCCGTGCTGTCTCGCTGGCGTGCCTTAGCTTGACCGCCGAGCTAAAGAGGAGGGTAGTCATAGAACGGCTTGGGTTGGAGTGACCTTGAAGATCATCCAGTTCCAGCATACCTGCCATGGGCAGGGACTCCTTCCACTGGACCAGGTTGCTCAGAGCTCCGTCCAACCTGGCCTTACACGCAAACAGGGGTGCAGCATCCACAACTTCTCTGGGCAACCTGTGCCAGTGCTTCACCACCCTCACAGTAAAGAATGTTTCCTAATATCTGATCTAAACCTACCCTCCTTCAGCGACACCATGCCCTCCCCACAAAACAAACAAACCAGCAAACAAAGTAAAATGTAAGGGGAATACTGGCAAAACAAAGAAAGACAGTAATTTTGCTGGGGAAAAGAAAACATATTGTGCCTGCCAGAAAAGCAGACAGTAAAATGGACAGAGAGTTTTAAATTCAAAATGTATGCTAGTCTTGTTCCAAAACCAGTAACCCAGGACAATGACATTGTTTTTACTGTGGGAATTAATTCTATTAAAATATTTCCAGAAAACAGCCCAAAAGGGGTTGTTTTTCAGCTGGTTCAGACTGAAGGGGTCTATTCATTTCATTGAAGAGACACGGATTTACTTCAATTCAGAAGCTATTTTCAGCTGCAATAGCCAAGATATTCTAAAATCTTTTACTTCTTGTTAACTTGTTAAAATAGATCTAACAAATAAGGAATGCGGGCAAATATCAATTAGACAAACAAGTCGAAGCTAGATCTGTATATATAAATTTTAACAAATAAGAAGGGTTTCTGCTCATTATTGTTCAAAAGGTTGTGAATGTTTTCACTGAGAAGTACATAATTTTGATGATTTTTAATATTGTGTCTGAATTTCTGCATTTGTAAACAATTCTAGTGACATTAACTCTCTCTGATACTCCTATTGCCTCTAAATACTAATCCTTAGGAATGGTAAATACAGCCTGCCACGTTTATTCAGTTAGCTCACTCCAAATGTGTATAAAGTTTGAGCCTCACCCAATGTCTATGGAAATCTGGGAATGTCTTTCCTCCAACGTTACTAGCCTTTGTTTCAGACGGGAGTATCCCTTGACTTACAGTAATAGTCCAAAGACAAATTCAATTTTCCATATGAAGTGAGGCAAAGGTATTGTTTGACTCCACTCCCTGAATTAAAGGGCGGATCAGCATTGCACTGTATTAATCAACAGCTGACTTTTCCTTTCCATTCTTCACCCCAGGGAATAATGAAATTGTTTCCTGCTCATCCAACTTGGGGTTAGTTCAGCTGTCAAAGCCAGCAGATCATGAGCTTCGTATACTGGATACAACGGTTTGGAACAACTCTTGCTATGGCAAAATTGCCTAAAAATTGTGCAGTGATGATTTCGTGAGTTGTTATGCAAAGCCTGTTATGCAGCACCTGGCTTTGTCACATTTGCTACTCTGCCTTGCCAAACACTTGTAACTGTCTTAAGGTTTTTATAGTAGGAGAGCTATTTTGTTAGTCTGACAAACTTGTAAATCATCTGTTTACCTCCAGTTTTATTGTACCACTTGTACCTGCATTTTTCCCAAGGACACCATCACTGCTTCAGCAAGTAAGCAGCATTTCTGAACTCCTTCCAGTTCTATTCAAGATCAATCCAAAGTGTTTATAGCTCATCAGGAAAGCATTATTATGGAAAATGAAAGTCTGTAGTCGTGGCACATAAAGGGAGCGATCTGTCTCATATTGGCATACAGTTGGTTTTCGTTATCCACACGGATGACTAACAAACCACTCATGTCAGAAGCAGTATAAGGCAGGGGTCCAGAGAAAGAGCTGTGCTCATGAGTCCCAGTCCCAGGGAGGTACCAGAGCTGCTCTGCCTGACATACGTAGCTTTGAAATGAATTGTTTGGGTCAGAGTTGTGCTTAGGGAAGAAAGTCTTGTCCTAAGGTTAGACTTTTTGACAAGTTGGAACATTTTCTTTCCAGTGCTTAAACAAGATGGGCAACTTTTTCATTTGAACTCAGGCTGTTTTCAAGAGGATTGTTATACCAGTGACATCAATTTGTTTCCATAGAGCATAAAGTTTTTTTTTCCCCTGGTGCAAACTTCACACTATATCTAAATTGGTTTGCTTATGTTTAAGGATTTGCAGACGATCTGAGCATGCTTTCCAGAAAAATTAACTTATGCAGACAATAATCAGAAGCATCCATCCTGACTAACCATCCCACAAGCAATACTTTTGTCTTCATAGGGATATATTAGCAACTTGTTTACACTTTGTTGTCTTGGTTTTACTCAAATATATATCCTAGTTATTCCTTGAGCCTTGAGTGTACATCTTCCCATCTTTTGACACTGCTGCAATAATGATCAACCACCCTTTATAGATGACCAAGAAAAGGATGTTCATATGTCAACCTTTTTCTTGTCATACAGTGTAGATATGCTGATGAGGATTCAGGGAGAATTCTGGCTCTTCTTTCTGAAAACTCTTTCATGCTGTTGCTCAGGACACAGTTTTAGCAACTACAGTAAAAATGTACAACAGTACTGGTTTATTCAAGCAACATTAATTGTGGAGTCACAGCCTAAAATAACCAGTTTTGTGCAGCCCACAGTACAACTGGAACTCTGCCCTAAGGGGTGATGTAATCCAAATAGCGTAGAGTAGGCATAGCTATTCTTCACCTCATTATTTCTGCTCACTGTTCTGTTCTCTGCTTGTTTCCTCATGGCATGTACTGACTTTAGTCATGCTGCCTGCCTACAGCTTTTATTTTTTCCTATTCAATAGCTTCAATAGCTTGATGCTTCTGGCATGACCCTACAAATATTACTGATATCATATACTGTACTCCAGTATGAACATACAGCATACCAACAGTGTCCTACAAATTATTCCAGTTTGCTTTCATCATGCTGTGAAATGGGCAATTCTCTACAGAAGACTTCTAAAGACAATGGAAAGCCTGAACATTTAAATTCTTTCTTTGTGATTTAAGTATAATCCTCACCTGTGGGAAATTTCAAAGGGACAGTAGGTCCAGGGGCCAGAACCAATAATTTTTTAACATGCAAGGCTTTATAAGCAGATTCTTTTAAAAAAAGGTAGTTCTGTTTCTTTCAAGACACTATCTTCCTTTCCAGTCTATCTACAGTAATGAGTAAAACTGCCCCAGTCCTCTCTTTTCTTTCAGTCCTGGTTTTCTTCTCTTTTGCTTCTCATATTTGTAATCAACCTAAAAATGTCTGGGACGCATTTCAGTCCCCCACTCTCCTGAAGATGGCAATGAGCTGTCTGATGAGTTGAGAGTCTGCTCCCTGCGTTCTGTTTGCACCACTGTTTTTTTGCATGTGCATCTAGGAGATGAGGAGCAGGAGCAAGCAGGAACGTAGACACTTGGTCTCATTTATCCTGAGTTACTATTGGGGCAGCGAGAGGCTCTTCCTGGTGGGCTGGGACTTGGACAGGTCCAGGAAACTCTGGCCTGTTACACTGGTCAACATTTAAATTACATTTCATGCCTTCATGTCCTTTCTCTTACATCTGTTACTCCAGTGGTTTACCTACATTTCTTGCTCTCTTCATACTTCAGTAATTTTAACTCCTGCATTTCTGCCACTTCACTTTCACAGAATCCAGACCACAGAGGAGTACACAATCCAAGCCACACAGTGACATCAACCTTCTCACCACGTATGGTTGCATTTGAAAGTACACTGCTGATACCACTCACTTTTTAATCCTGTTTTAATGATTTTCTACTAAACTATTAAAAACCAAACAGTAAGACTATAAATACATAACTGCAATATAATGATCTGTTTGCAGCTATTTGTAATTCATCAATTCTGGAGGAGATCAGAGAATCAGGCAGAAATTTAGGAAACTTACACCCTTCACAAATGTACCCAGTTTTCATCCATTTAAAGAAATTTTTACCATAACTGAATTCCCAGTTGTCCATGAAAAACTTCCTGTACTTTGATAGTATTTTTTTATTCCTGTATTGCTGTATTCCAGCTGAACATATGAGTGCAGTTTACGGATAAGTCTACAAACTGTAGGAGGACTTATCTGCCACTGTAACAACTTGTGCAATTTGCACAACATTCAGAGTAATAGTTTAGTTTCTTTTCCTGATAATTAAGTAATAAATTTTATGTTGGATATCTATCACAAGTCATTCCCTGAAATTTTTTCTCTATTTACACAACCCATAAATTCCTTTAAAAGGAAAAATACTCTATGCACATTTATGCTCAACAATTTAGGGGGTTTTTTTAAAATAACTTTTCAAGCATTATCATTTGTAAAAATGAAAATTTGCTTGAATCAATATGTAGGAAAAAGTGAGAGTTTTGTTACATGGTGCAGAACTCCAGCAGATCTATAATGTTACTGTTACTGAAAGTAATACAAACAAAAACTCACAAAAAACTGTTTTAAGATCAGTTGATTTGCACTTTATGCAGTATATCAAATTGCAGATAGAGAGCTTGAATTTGAAGAGACCAGAGACATGGAAGGGAAGATGTACACATGGTGTAATATATGTGTTTCCACACAAAAAGCCCTTTCAAAAGTAATTAGAGAAGGATTATTAATAAGATCTGTTACTATATGCCTGGAAATTCGCAGAGTCACAGAATGGGTAAGATTGGAAGGGACCACAGTGGGTCATCTGATCCAACCTCCCTGCTCAAGCAGGGTCATCCTAGAGCACAGTGCACAGGATTACATCCAGATGGTTCTTGAATATCTCCAGAGGGGAAGACTCCACACCCTCTCTTGGCAAACTCTTCCAATGCATGATCACCAGCACAGGTTCTTCCTCATATTGCCCCTTGTATTTCTCAGCACCACGAAGAAGAGCCTGGCTCCCTCCTTTTGACACCTTCCCTCAGATACCTACAGACACTGATGAGGCCCCCGCCT
>WBMZ01006917.1:0-22738 GCA_013400975.1 Atrichornis clamosus | reverse complement strand
GGTGGGGTGGGGTGAGCCTGGGTCTGGGTAGCGTCTGGCCTCCAGCCAGGCTCAAACCACAACAGTAGGAAAAGGATCTAACATATTCTTTAACCATCTACGTAAGTCAAGCAATCTGTGAAGGCTCCCTTCTCCTGTGGAGCAGTAATTTGGAAATCACCACTTGTGGTATGTGTCCTAGTCATACCTACTCAGTAGTGAAATATATATTTAAAGCAATTTTATCCTCCTTATTAAGGTTCTGCTCTGTCACACTGTGTCAAGAGTGTAAATACTCTGGTGGGGACAGGAAAGTAGCAAAAACCCCTATTTCCTGCTCTACACATTGAAGCGCCTGAAATTTATTATTGTGGTGGGTTTTTTTTTTCCTTTTGCTTCATATTGGACATACAATTTCTGTGAAACTGAACTACATTGTCTAAATTGAAAGTCCTATTTTTTTCTAATTATTTGTGAGAAGGAAGGGAATCACCGCTAGTGCTGTACCCAGTCAGGCTCTCATTTACTCTGTTCATCCATGTGACACCTCAAAATTAGCTTGTTCAAAATCAGAGAGAATAACTTCTGGTTTTGACTTAACCTAAGTGATGTTTAGTTGTGTTACTCTGAACGGGGAACAAATTTGCCTGAAAGTCTTCAATAGGTCCCTCCAGCTTGTGGACAGAGCAGGCTTCTGCAGCCAGTGTCACTTTCCAATGACACTGGAGTTATATCACTGTGTTAGAAAAGCTCAGAGACTGTCACTACAACTATGTTTTATTTGAAAAGAGTCTTTGGAGTTCTGGAGACTGTGCTCCATTATTGTTAATAAAAAAAAATTAAAATCTCAGTATAGCCAATTTAAAAAAAAAGCTTCTGCTAAGCATATTAAAGATGGCATTAAACACTGCCTGTAGCAATGTTCCCCAACATTACTGGCCTGGGGGTAGTGATATTGAGTGAGTCATGTGCTGCAGGCATATTGTACTTTGTTCTTCCCTTCAGCTTAAATTCAGCTTTTTAATTTCCTCTGCCTGTGAGCGTTGTTGGGGGGTACCATGGGCAGACAGCGCTCATGAGTGGTAGGGATGGAGGGCTGGCCTTCAGTGCCTCTCCCTTTGCTGCCTCTTATCTGTCACATTTGTGCTACTCATTATGGACTTATTCCCAGAGTTAATTAAATTCCATGAAAAGTTTCATAAACTGAAAGCTAAGCTGGCAGAAAAGTATGTGGCATGTGCAAGATCTGTCATATGATGATGTTACTAATGAGTGCAAGTGAGCACAGTTATGCTTTCCCATGCAATTTTAACGTCTTAATAACCTCTCAGGAAAATAAGCAAACATGCTCCTTTTCTCTGAAAATACTGGGGTATTTAGTACAATAATATGTTAAGCTGTTCAAATTCTGAATTGGTGTTTTTAAGATGCTAAATTCTAGTTTAAACTACATCTCTCTAAACAACTGCTAGATCCCAAAATAGGTTTTTTTGCCTTTTATTCTCATATAGGTATTGCACATTAACACTGCACACTTACTGTGAGTTACTTTGATGCCAAAGGGTTTTTGCTTTTTTTCTAGTTTTATATGTTAGAATTCCTGTAACTTTCCACTGTAACCATAGCCAGTAATACCCGNTTTTGCTTTTTTTCTAGTTTTATATGTTAGAATTCCTGTAACTTTCCACTGTAACCATAGCCAGTAATACCCGATATCCCAGACAAACCAGAACCATTTATCGCCTTAGCATTCCAGAGCTGAGAACATGCTATTGCTTTGTGACAACTGAAAGACAAAAGTTGAGAGAGAACAGAAAAATCCAATAGAAAGCTGCTGCGAGGACTTGATCCATCAATTTTATTCTTTAATTGGAGAATTTTTGCAAACTACGCTAATTTGCTGAACCCCAATATATAGAGCGTGTCGCGCGGAACATCCTTTTTTCCATACCCTCAGTCACCAACCATTTGTGTGCTGGGCCTTTTGTACCGTGCTGGGGGGAAGGACTCTTCTCCCCCACCAGTGTGGCTGTTTGGAGAATCTCCGAAATAAAGTTGGGGGTTTTTTTTGCTTTTCCGTACCCTCTTAACTTCGCCTCAGCTTCTACTTTTAACCTGAGAGGCAACAACATGGTCAGTTCTAAATTGTTGGTTTTCATCCACGTTAAACAGTTACAGCTGATTTTCATGGCCCAGCTTTCCTTCCTTATGAGTTGTTGAGGCAGGCTGATGTAATAACCTGTGTCACCTTAACTGTCTCATCATCATTTTGTATAGTTTAATATTTACGTAGATCAAAATATCCACTTTTTCTCAGGTTCTTTGCTTTATGAAAACCTCAACCCAGCACAGCTCTTCACAGTCTGATGGAAAGAATGAGTGTTGATAGTACTAGAAAGGAATTTGACACACTGATGCATGAACACTGACATGCTTCTATCATGGACTTGTTGGAAAGCTTGTATCACATTAATGTATACATCATTTATATGATGTATTGGGTAAAGCTGGAGCTGCTAACACTTTTACTTATTTCACAAGCAAAAATCTGCTCCCCTAGAGAAACATTATGGAATTGGTTGTGTCTGTGATACTTAAGGCTAGATCAGATGTAATGTCTAGTTTAGACTAAATGATGTTATATCTTGCAAATGTTGAGCTAATTAAACCCCAAAGAGTGGCAAAGAAATTCCATGCAATTTTTATTATTTAATCTTCAAGCCAAATTTCAAGGATGCCTCCTTCATGAGCTTTATTTAGTTGTTTTCTCTAATCACTAAAGAGTTGGTACAGATAGGAACAGACATAGGCATGAAAAGTTCATCCTAGGTCCTGAAGTTTTTAGACAGGGATTTTAGTATATATCTATCTATCTCTATATACCTATCTATATAAAATTGCTAATTCCTGTTGTCCTCAATGCTGTATCTTGTTTTCCAAATGACAGTAAAGTGAGGTTTGGTTTTTTTTTTACATGCACTGAAGAAAATCAGTTGTGCCTGAATTGTCTCTGAGGCAATTTATACAAGTATGCAATTACTATTTTGAATGCTTGTAAGTAGGGCTCAATCATGTTGGAGTGCAAATACAAAGCAATAATTAGTTCTCATCTCAGAGATGCTATATGTTAGAAAGACCTGATGGAGGTACAGGGAGAGGAAACAACATACTGGTGGCAAGTGTTCATGTTAATGTCATGATTATTTAAATATTAGGATTTATTAAAGTTTTGCTGATTCCAAAGTCAAGAGAAGGCAGCAGATGTGTGTGGGGTCCTGCTCCTCTGTAGTCACCCAGGAGAATTCTAAATATATTATGGTCATGAAGATGAACTTTTTGGTAAAACATTGAAGTGTAGAAATGTGGTGAGGGAGGGATGAGAGTGTCCCCTGGTGCTGGGCTGCCTGTTTCCACGTGTTCATACAGGAGTACACTGTTGTTTTACAGAGCTGCTTCCCTGCCTAAAGAGACAGGGCTGGACACACCTGGGGAATCTGAACCTACCAGTACGTGGCCACAAGTCTTGCACTGTAAAACCAATTGGACCACTGAAATTAGTAAGAAAGGTGGTGTGAGCTAGGACTTGCAGATGCTGCTGAAACAGTATCTTATCACTCTTTGTGAAAGCCTTCAAAAATCATAAAAACGTCTTGGCACACTTAGACCCTGGCCAGCCATGTAGCTTCACATATCAGGCATCATCTTACTGAAGGCCAGCAGTAACCACTTCCCCTACTCCTGGTGTTTCACTGCTTTGCTTGGAAAAATAGATTGATTTGTATTTCACTTGAAAATGAACTGAATGCTTTGCTGTGAACCTGCTTCAGAAATGACTATTTCTGCCTGTATTTGGAAATGGCAATGCACAGCAGAAAGTGGTGTTGCCCTGAAAAGGTCAAGACTTTTAAAAGCAAACGACTTTCGCCAATACAGCTGGTGTAAAACAAGCTTGGATTTCAAGATGTTTGCAAACCTAGGGCCTGCTGGCTGCTGGAGCTTCATCGATACAGTGTTGTAGGGTTGGCTTAGCATAAAGATTCTGATACATGGTTTGGCAAAGGTATAAGCTTTTACTGTACATGAGGTCTAACTGGAAACCTTTATCATTGTAGGAGAGAATTATTTCTATTTCATATTAATTTATATGTTATTAATATTATGCAAAATAAAACCATTTGATGCATCTAAATAATTTTTAATATATATACACATATAAGCAGTTGCCAGTGCAATGCTATGAATTATAGGTCAACTGAGACTGATCTGAAAACCTTATAGTCTTCTCAGGTAACACTTTATGTGTTCTGATGATGTGAATTTCTGCAGTAATGTCTGTATTTCTTTTGAGAATGCCTCTCAGAGCACTGTAAGGGAGTCTACAGATTCTGAACTTATTCTAGCCTTCCGCAAAAGATCACCATTAATTTTTAGGGAATAACTGAAATAAAGTTTGCAAAAATCTAGGCATACCTATGCTATTATGACTGTACAGCTGCAAAAAACCCCCCACCCTCATAAAATCAACAGATAAAATGTTGAACATTAGATAAACATTTATAATTCCTTTGAATGCAGTGAGTTTTGAAAATAGGCAGCAGCACAATGCAGTTAGTGGCCTAATTTTCAGGACTGTTGAAGTTAAAGCTTCCCTTCTGTTATAAAGCAAGAAACTCCTATATCACAAAGATGCTTGCAGTTTCACGACAAGAATCTTTGTGAGGAGAAAATGGTTAACCGATTTTCATCTGATCAATATGAAGCTGACAGGAAATCTTTGTTGTAACAGTTCCCATGGAGGTGATGAGCTGCTAGATGAAGGGTTTATACTGGTGCTATTTTTGCTCCTTCGCTTGTGTATTATGTGTACGTGATATAAAAGGGACTTGGATGCTTTCTTTGTTTCTTTCTCTCTGCCTAGAGGAGCTTGCAAACTTAATATTTGGTGCATGCCAGAGAGTCTCAGGCTCTGATGACTCTTTATTCACAGAGAATCCGAGTGATGTCTCCCAAAGACTGTGCGTACGTTGATGTTGTTGCCTGAACAACACCAGCTGAAGATTTTTTTTGTTGTTGTTCATGAAAGGAATGCCTATCTTTTTGCCTATACTTTTTGTTGAATCTGAGATTATCTCTGAAATGATCTTTATGTATCATGATTGAATAACCACATTCACAGCTTGGGGAGTATGCAGAGGCAAATTCTTGTAAACAGTAGTCAGATAAAGAAAAAAGACATACCCAGATGGGCTGTGATTTCTAACACTACAGTCAAGCACAATGAACATGCAGATCAAAAATAAGTATGGCTTGTAGCTGTTTATGGAAATACAGTTAGGAAGAAGCTGTGAGGAGCAAGGTTTAGAGATAAAAATGTGTAAGAATCTAACACAAAAATATCTTGGGGACAATAGATATTTCTTGCTTCCAAAAAGGCTTTTCTGTTCTTCTAGTCAAATGTTTTATGAGAAAAAGACCTGACCTTGGAGCAGTAGTATGTTGTGATATGCCTTAGTGCAAAGAAAATCTAGGAAGGGTTAAAGCAGCTTTTCTGGATGGAGTTGAAGGAAGCTGTTGTGTCTGATCAAGAAATGATCAAAGGGAAATGATTTCTAGAGATGTGAGCTTTTCTTTTCTCTACTACTAAGCCGAAGGATGCCTATATTTCCTAGTTTCTGAGAAATATAAGTCTGGATGTGTTGTTAAAACAGATTTTGCTAGTGTTAACTGATCTTATTGATCCTTTTAGATAGCCTCACATGCTGTACAGAGTAATGCTAGAAACAGCCTTCAGCAAAAGCTAGAACAGACCATCTGAAATGATGGAGGGAGAAGTTGTACCTGCTGACTCTGTATTTAATGGAAAAAACTTTAGTTTTACTAAAGTCCTATCCTACATGATTGCTGGCTGTAATAACTGACTATGGTAGTGTTTAATCCGCTTTTTTCATGGAACCTGTGAAGTGCAGAATGAAGTTTTATCCATGTATAGATTTGCGGGACAGGGGAAACAAGTTACTTAATATTTCTGAGCATCTCACTTTAGGTCCTTGCTTGGGACAATAACAATTTAATTCTCTATTTAGGCAGAGGTCTCCCAGGTTTAATCAAATTCTTGATGTACATCAATGGAAGTGCTGGAATTACTGTTTTTCAGGGTCCCAGCCAAACAACTTTTACAAAGACCACAAACCCAGAGTGAGTGCCTTGTGTGTGTGTTTTTCTGTTAATGTCAAAATGTTAGTTTTCAGAAAAAGACCACAAACCCAGAGTGAGTGCCTTGTGTGTGTGTTTTTCTGTTAATGTCAAAATGTTAGTTTTCAGAAGTTTTCAAACTGGCTGATGCTGATATGGTAGTTGGTCTGGCAAACATCAGGAAACACTTCCTTTTAGGACAAGGTTGCCTGCAGCTGTGAGCTAGGACTTGGGAAATTATCTCTGTCCTTGAGTAGCAATCTTCTCTTGCCATCTATTTATTCTATTTGTTACTCGACACTTCTGTCTTTAAAGTGGCTTTAGTATCTCTCCTACTGGATGTTTTGAAGGCTGGCACATGTATACTGCCTTGAGCCTTTCAGATCAACAGCAAAACTGAATTTCAAAGGTTACTAGTTTTACTATTTTCTGGCAATCTATATTCCTAAGGGTTAATACAAAAATAACTTTAGCTTAGCACAGTTGTCAGCCAATTTAAGGTGAAGATTTCAGAGATTAGTTCTGACAATCCTGTGGAACACACCATATGTCATCTTTTGAAAACTGAAGACAGTATTCCTTCTGGTCTTTGTTGTGAACTTAATGAGGTTAGAGATATGTCCTCTGTCTTTTACAAGACACAAGGGTAGAAGGCCTTGATGCAAAAATTACTGATCAACAATGTATCTTTAGTGAGAAAGCAAATTGAATTATGCTGCTGGTTTTGTTTCTATGGTGTCTCTCAATAACAGTTTAATCACAAAATGATTTAATTATAATTGCTCATAAACCCCACAATTTGTTCTAAGCCAGAGTGGAATCCAGTAGGGATGACTGATTGTTAGTTTTGAGTTTACTTCCTCCACTTCAGGATGTCCTGACGGGACAGACTAATAGCTATAACAAAAGTGCAGGAGCTCTCAGCTGCAGAACTGTTTCTGGTTGGGGATCACTGGAGGAATGAGCCACAATCTTCCTCTGACTGAAAGAACTGATACGCCAGCATCCCTCAGGCCAATTACAGCGTGATGATGTTTTCATTGTTTCACTGCTCCAAATGTAATGAATGTTGCTGCTATGACAGAAAAGTAGTCTTTATTATGAGAAAAAGAGACTGGAGATAAACTGTGCATCCAGCAGCCTTGCTGGCTGTATTTTTTCACTATCTGAGTCTCTTAAATGACAACGCCAAAGCTAACTAGTTGCTGCACTACCTTCTCTGATTATTTTGGATATGTGTATCTCTTTCACCTATCAAATAGTTAGCCAAAAATGCTTCTAAGTAGTTTTAAATATTAACAGATTCCTGAAAAATCAATCTTTGTGGTTTGAGTATTATTCCTATGTACTTAATATTCTATGTACTTAATATTTCCTTCCTTTTTTTAATAAAAATTTCCTCATTTTAAACAAAGAAAGTCCACAATTTCTGCTGTTCTTTTGATCTTTTCTTTTTAAATCAAACTTAAATTTTGAAATATAGGATTTAGGGATGATTCCATGTTCTTCTTTTTAATTTAAAACTAAACCACGAAATTAAAGGAGAGCTCATCACTTATTTTTTGTTTCATCGTTGAAAGTATTTCAAGCAGCTGAAATGAGAAATATGTCATATACAAAACCAAGGTGATGTTAAAGTACTTTTTTGAGACTCTTGGATTTGGATCAAGAGATTGGGTGTTTTTCTGACTTTGCTATTGATTTCCTAGGTGATGGTGTTTAATTTCTTTGTTTGTGCAGTAGCTCTTATCTCATAAGATTCTTATACTTTGCATCTGGTTTTTTTATTAGCTGATATGTAGAGGGAGGGGAAAAGTAAATAAGGTGCAAAGCGAGACACTGACTCCTTACTTATCCAAATGCTATCAAACCATGAGAAAACTTGCTTTCTGAAAAGAGTAATAACTGCAGAATACAACACTGATAAATCTAAATGGATCGAAGTCTGTGTATATTTAAGAGGAATGATCAAAAGAGCCAAGTGGCACAAAGCAGAAATGGGATGAGAAACAACAGTAATAATGAAGGCAATTAGTTTACTTTCTCTGAGAGAACAAGATGCTTGCTGCCAACTAAACATCACATTGCCTGGCAGCTGGGGACAGTGTGTAAGGGAGCAGGAGCAGAGTGGTGAATTGGCAGTGGTTATCCTTTTCTCTGTTGCCCAAAGTGATTCTGGGCCTTGAGCAGATGGGAGAAGGACACTCCTTCCTGCACAAGCAGGGCTGACCTGCCTTCCAGGACAGAGGGGACCTGTGCTGGTGAGCTGAAACTTGCTGCAGGTGGCCCTTCTCAGGAGGTTCTCCTGGAAGTGCCTGCAGCCCAGATCCCAGGGTTGAATTAGTGCTTTCCTAAAAGCCAGAATATCAGGATGCCTTTAAGTTTGATGAGATGAGTTCTTGACAAGGTGAATGAGGTGGGGAGGGTTTGTTGAGTAGGGGTGGATGTCTTCCAGAACATGAGATTTGTATGTCTGATTTCTACATTGAAAATTTAGCTCAGGGTGATGGCTCAGTCTGCCTGTGATGTGAAACACAAAGTAAGAAAACAGTGATGTGCCTGCTGAACTGAGCAAAGATAGAAGGCTAGAAATGGTGCCCTGGGGCTGTTGGCCTGTAGGAAAGGATTACTAGTAGTTGAATATCAATAGAATTTAAATTCTGTGATGAAACTGTCCTTGGACAACTTTGTAGGAGATACATTTGTGTCTGAAAAGGCAAGTAAACTGAGAACAAGTCATCCTCTCATATTCCAGAAGCTAGCCTGCGATGGAAACTCTTTTCATGGTGCAAAGCTAATGTGAACAGCTTCATTTTTTGCTGATAGTAAATTATGAGGGCAAGGTATGTTTTTGTATGGTTTTCTTTTAACTAATATTTTTTACCATATCTTTGTGGTGTAATCACTAATAAATGACAAAGCTCGAGGCTTCCCTAGCCTAGTTTTAGGAGTTTCAAGTAAATGAAGTACATAACACCTATGTCTGCTTAACAGAAACCTTTTCTTATGTGAAATTATTATCCAAATTAAAAGTACTTCTATGTACATTTTGTACAGAAAAAGCAGGAACAGAGAGACGACCCTTTGCTTTCACAGCATGTATATGATTTATCAGGCATTGCATTCCTTCCCTGGGGAAAGGTAGGTCAGGTAAAGCATGCAGTGGGGGATGTAAGGTGCTTTTTATGGGGTTGCTTTTTTCCCCTCCTTTCTGTTATCTGAGATGTTTTGTACACATATGTCAACATAGCGTTTGTTAAGACTGCTTTAGAATTAGCACTATTAAAAGTAAACGATTGGATTTTAAATTTCTATGTTGGTAGGATGAGTTCTCTGTTGTGGTAAAAAATTATAAATTATTTTCACAGAAAAGACTAATGCATGAAAATACTTGTTACTGTGAGAGACGACAGTTCTATGGTATTATATTTCGAAAAGCTGCCAAAAAAATACTGTATGAATAACTAGCAATGCTCTGAAATGTCTAGTGCTGTGCCTGCAAATTGCTCCTTGGCATGAAATGTGTTTTGCAGCTGTTATAAAGGTACATCAAAGCCTGGGCTGGGGGAAAATTCAAACTGGCAGGCAAAGAAAAAAGTCCTGGGTGCAAATAGTTGATCTGCCCAGAGTGAGATGAAGCCAAATATTGTTTGTTCTGCATTGTCTGACAGAAGCATTGAGCAAAAAGTACACGCAGGCCAAATTCGCTGCTTGCATAAACAAGCTGAATGTCACTGGAGTCAGCTGTTTGCACCAACAGTGAATTTGCCTTCCAGGTTTTAAATGATTCTTACGTTCTTTAATGTCAGAACATAAAACAATGCTCATTACAGGGTCTAAATTAACTAATTATGCAAGTTTCCTGCTTCTTGCTGCAGACGTGGGAGGAAGGCTCCTTGTTCTGCTGAGGAGCCTCCTACCCTGGCTTGTATCACTTGCATCTGACACAGGGAGGTTCTCTGTGGAGCTGTGCAGGGAGAGATGGATATAAAGGCTGGGGGTGCTTGCCCAGATGCAGAGAGATACCCCTGGCAAGGCCCATGGGGAGGTCAAACTGAAGAACACAAATGAGCTATGAGGCTGCAGCAGGGGAGGTGGGGAAATGTTTTTATTCCCTCACTCTTGACTGGGTCAGACTTGGGGCCCTTAGGTGCTGCTTCCCCCCACTTGTGCACGTGCCACAGCCTTTAGCTCTGCCCTGTCTGTTCAGATCAGTCCTAGGGATATTTTGAATGGACTGCTCTAAGGCCTGCCCTAATTTTGCTTTTCTTTAGCTGTGTTGGGTGGGTGGGTGGATGGGTATTGCTGGGGGCCTATATGGGGACTCAGTGAGGGGCCAGTCAGAATTTGTGTTGCTGCCACCCACATCAGTCTCCCCTCCTTCCCATGCTCTTGACCTGTTATCCTGCAAGCAGTGGAGGTAGATAAACAGGGAAATCACTTCTAAGTAGCTAATACTCTGCAGGATGCATCCTGACACAAGGGACTCGATCCTCACCACGTATAGAAGTGTGATGGTAATTGAAATCTGGTTTATTTTTCATATCCCTAAGTATTAATACTAACACATTAACTTAATTTACAAGCAAAGAGAATAGTTTTGCCTGATAACAATGGTGTAATATACCACTCACATCTGTTAATAAGGTCCTCTGGGAGCTTCTCTGTATTTAACTCTCTCTATAATGATCTCGCTTTCACTGGTGTTGGATTTTATTTAATTACCCATCTTCCAACAAGGGCAGAAATTAGTTTTTTTAATTTTTATTTTATTTTAATGATTCTGCTTTAAGTGACTTGATGTTCTTGAAGGACTGATTGTTTAAAATAAAATAATATTAAAACTCCTTCCTTCCCCTAAAAGAGGAAACTCTTTATCAGGGACAAATTGCATTGGGAGCTTGTTTGTTTATTTTCTGTCTGGCAATCTGCAGAAGAAAAATGTAATTCTTGTTACATTTTGAACATGGTCAGTTTTCTATAGAATTTTTAAAATATATACAATTGTGTGTTTTGCACAGGCACAAGGAAACATTTTGCTTCAGAAAAATAATTCATAGTTCAAATGTTTTTGGATTATTCCACTTAATCTTGTTCTTACCAGCTTCTTCATGAGAACCAGATGTAACTCATGAGCTGAATTGCCTTGCTTTGCTCTGTCTTCCATGTCATCATGGCCTGCAGCAGGGAAAACCAATAAGAATAAATATTGGAAATTGCTATGACACTGGGACAACCTCTTTTTTTCTCATTTGCTTGACTCCATTTCTTAACATTTTATTATTTCTTTTATTGATATTGGTGTTCTCTGTTCTTTATAGAACATATCATAAAGACTATGCTATGTGGCTCCTGTAAAATACCTGACTGAAAAAGCAGGATGAATGAAGCTTAATGAAAGATCAAGGAGTTAGACCCCTACAATCTCATGTTTCAGCAAAGTGAGTTTTTAGGAAGTATTTGAATGAGAAGTAATAGTTTGATAACTGTGGAGTACTAACAGGGGGAGCAGCAGTTTTTGATTTGCATGGCAACAAAAATGTAAGCTCCAGAATGAAAACTTGGCATTGGGGCAGAAATTGTCATTTTATTTGAAACTGATTCTGTATATAATTAATATGTTTGTTCTAAGGATTTAGCTTCAGTAAAAGGCATAAATTATTTGGCAAATGAGGAAAGTTTGCAACATTAAATAGCGAAGGTTAATGTGCCAAAGCCGATTCCCATGTCAATGCTGCCCTAGAAAAAACAAAACTTACTTGTGGAACCTGGAATAGGACTTTGAGAAACAGACACTTATCCTTTGATTTGGGATGAATCCCCATCCAGAACTACTGTGGAACATGCTGGTGCCACTGCTATGAGCTACTGATGCTTCCCTGAAGTAAGCTGTAGCTTTTTATCTAGGCACAGACACAAATATCTCAGAAGTGCCTGAGTAAGCAAGGAACTTAAGAGATGGGAATTGAAAAGCTGGTCATTTGAACTTTTTGTTTTGGCTTCGTAGCTTCCTTTACTGTCACAGAATTTCTGTTTATGACCATATTTAAGGCCTTAAATTTTTGTATATAAATGAAGACAAAATTAATTCTATACATCACATGCAGATACTATGAAGAAAATAACTTGAAAGGCTGAAGTGATCCATTTATCAGGAAGTGTTGTGTTTTAGAAATGACTAATGGTGAACACAGCCACTAGAAAAAAACTAAACAAGTCCTCCATTTACTCGTCTGTTTCTGCACAATTTTGGTTTTACACATAAATCACATAGAGTCAGTCCTACTATTGGTTTCTAAATGGTACTTTTTATTCCATGGGTATAGACTTCCAGGCTTACTAATAACCTCTTGAATTTGAACTGGTTTGGACCAGACCCTTAATGCGATCTGCTTTAGTGCAAGTACATAGAAAACTATGTGGAACAATGATATTTTGAAAACCCTATTGTCAATCAGTAGGTCACTCCTTGAGCTATATATCTTGATTTTCAGACCACTACAGTCAATATATATATATTTCTACAGGCTACCATTAAACCGGCTATATTCCCCAACTGTTTTTTACTGCAAAGTGATATAAGAAAGAGCTTTAAATTTTTGTTATTGGAGACAAAGGCAGAACTGCTGGGAAGAGGAGAAGGGGACAACCATCAAAATTTCATATAGAAAACATGAAATCAGTTTGATAAATATGGAAAACTATGGGACTTTTATCACTATATTTTCTGAATGGAATCATTCTGGATGTTGTTCATTTTACTTGGTTTTATTTTAAAAGTAATGCTGTAAATTTTGGGAGAAACTGGAGGCATAGCTTCCAGATTAATGGCATTTTGTAAGGAAGTTGCATTTTATTTAATGTGTGTAGTTGGATTTTTCTAAAGCAATTCAATACAAATACCGTGTAGATCTAGGTCTTAAAATTTCATTTTCATCTGCATTGACTGCTTTAGTAGATCTTTAGATAAATGTCTTAAGAGTTTGGAAGGCAGAATAAGTATTTGATCCACTGAAATCTTCAGCATTCTCCTGGAAAAAGATCAAGAGCAAATCCTATTTTTACTGCTGCTTACACCTGTATGAATATTACTGAAAAGGCATCTATAATAATGCTCAAGGAGAATGGGTGTCACATCTATTATGCAAGTATTATAATGTTTCTTAACCAGATAAAAATAATGTTCTCAATAGACACTACAAAATGAACTCCAATCTAATTGCTCTCAACACTATATTAAATCACTCCCATTTGCACCTTGCTAATGATTTCAGATGTTCAAACAAGCCATTTTTAAACTGATCAAAGTCTATTGCAGTTCTAACACTGATTCATTTCACCATCTAATCAGGTCTCCAACAAATTCCTGAGTACTCATTTCTTGGAAGTAATTTGCAAGTGGTGATACTCAGGGTATTATGAATTGGTGCAACATCCAGCTGCTTGTTAAGAGATACAGCAAAAAGCCTGTGTTTAGAAAAGCATAAAGGATAAGCTCACTTGGCCAAACTAATTTTTCATGCTATGACAATAGAGCAGCCTTTGTATGTATACTTGAATGTGGCTTTGCACCTGATTCTCTCTGGTCTTTTGTAGATGTATAGCTGGTGTATCTCAGGATGTGAATGCCTTTGGCATTGCTCTTTGGAGTGATTGCCCCCACTGAGGCTTCTTCAGAGGAGGGTCAAGATGTGGCATTTTTCTGCACTGTCCTGCACACATGAATGACAGGTGTATGAAGATGTATGAAAGTCTAACTTTACTGGACAGGAAGCAGTTTCTGTGTTTGCATATTCCAGACCTTCTAAGACTATGACTAACTAAAATTCTTTTGGTCTTCTACCCTTCCTTGTGCCAGAACCTTACAACTCCCATTTATTTTTCCAAATACTGCCTTTGCACTGAATTTCTGGGGAGTTCATTCTCAACCTGCCTACAAGTTGTGCTCAGACTGTGTTTTACAAAGCAGTGTATTGGACAGCAACTTTGGGTCTTACAACGTGTTCCTAAAGGAATGTTTGTTCCCGCATCTAAATGGACTGGCCAGTGACTGCCATGGGTCACATATCTACCTTTTTAGAAGAAACAGGGCATTAGTTTTTATCCAGTAAAAACCTGTATACAGGTCTTGACCATGGAGTTAACTATAATTGTAAGGCACTGGTAACTTTCAGTTTGTACTGTGTTATTTCATCACCTCTTCGTTGTCTTTCACATTGAATTTCCCTCCACAGAAGGCTGTTTAGTTACACATATTGAGGAATTTGTGGTATTAAGTTGGACCATGTTGAACAGATTAATGATTTTTCCAAGAATTTGATACTGCTATTTTTCCAAGAAAGATTCAAGTACAATTTTATTTAAAGTTAGAAAAAATTGCTTTTCATATCAGTTTTGCTGGTTTTATTGACAATACAATTTCCAACATTTTAATGGATCTGAAATAAAGATCTGCTTATTGTAATTAGCCATCCCTTGCCAGTTTGTAGTAGAGACTTTACTTATACCAGAGCTGAGCTGACAACTGCAAAGTGGTGCTTGCTAGCCTGCCACTTCTGCTCAGGAAATGCTAAACAATTAGACTAGAGTTACTTAGGATGCTCACATGCAAAAATTCTGGCTATTCTTCATCACTTGCTAATTAAACAGAAAAAATGCTATCCACAGTTAAGGTTAGATATTGTGTTATCTAATGACTAGTATGCATTGACTGAAACACTGCAGAATTTTTCCCTTAGTGATCTTTTAAAAATACTTAAAATTGAGAGGAGACTGCTAACAGGATAATGATGGTCTTTGCACATCAAATTAAGTCCAAATATGCCACGTTATTTGCTTTGATTTAGGAATTATTTAAAGTTCAACTTCATAAAATAACACACCTCAAATCTGAATAACTCGAAGAACTTCGCAGATACAAATGATTTAGATAAAGTTCAGCAGGGGAGGATTTTAAATAGGAAATGTCTTTAAAAAGAAAACAAAGAAATTACAAAAACAACAAAGGGGCTCTAATTTTGTTGTAACAGTTGACAAGGTAGATAAAATGTCTTATGAGGAGTACAGAAAATTGCATGGAAAAACAGTGAAACTGTGAGGATTTTTCATCTCTGTAAATCAGGAACAGTGCCCATCTTCATCCTGTTTCCCACTTGCACATGTATTTTGAGAGACTTCCCTCACATGGAGAGTAGGCACTGTCCAGGACAGAGACTTTCACACAGATCTTGTGACATTTATCCTGTAGAATTAGATAGGGCACTACTCCTTCTCTACTTTTCCTCTAGGTCTTGGATCTAATGGGCAGATGCCTGGTATTGGTAAGGATTTGCTCACCTTGCTGCATTAAACCAGATGCAGCATTAGAGTGTAGCCTGCTTCAAGGGCCTGAGCCAGAGGAGGAGAATTTTGTTGGGGATGTGGATGGATCTTGACCATCGGCTACAGGGGCAAAACTATGAGTTCTTCTTTATGACCTGTTTCAAAGAAGGTTTTAAGGCTTTCTGCTGAGTGAAAAATTTGGAGCTGTCTTTATTTAGATTTGTCCTCTAGAGAAAAGAGTTTATTTGCTCCTTCAAGAGAGAAAATTCTGGAGCTTTAAATTTAGCCTTTTTTCTTCCCTGACAGTAAAGCGTGTCTAGAAGACCCAGAACATTTGAAAGTTTAATTTGCCTGGCACTTTGCTCCAGTATACTCAACTGGAAACACTCAATAGCAGACCAGTCTGGATGTGAATGTTTCCCAATGCATCGAAGCACTGTGAATAATTATCTTGAAGAGATAGCATAATTTCATTAAAGACTTACTAGTGCTTCAAACAGCTGAAAGATATTTTAAAGGATCTTTCCACCTAGTACTTTGATATCAAGCTCCATTTTAGCTTTTGTACAAACACTTCCTACCAAAACTACATTGACGGGAAACTGGTATTTAACGATAAACATCATGAAGGAACAACTGTATTGTGAAATGGAGCTCAAAAAAAAAGAAAAAAATAAGAGTACCAGATTTCCAATTTTACCCACAGCATTTTGGCAGATTTCAGAGTCATTCTCCATAGCTGTAGTATTTTCTCAAAGAACAGAAATAAAAGATAACTGAAAAAGCATTGATATATAGTGTAGGCTTAAATAACATTTAATTTTCAAATCTAGAAATGAAAGAACTACAGATTTGTTGTAAATGAACTGGTGAGATAATTGAAAACACAGCTAAAAATTCACACAAATTTAAAATACTTTATTTCCTGTTATAAGCACAATGAAATGTTTAAGCATTTGACTAATAGCAGTAGGTTGAAGACTGTGTTTTGGTTTTTTAGTGATGAATCCAGTGCCACATTGGTAAGTGATGTAATTGCTATCTTTCCCATAGTCTGACTTTTCTATCCATAAAATCTCAAATATTTTGAACTATATTTGCACTTAAAATGAAATAAATTTGTCTCTTGGCAACAGAGGGGCTGCGTGGATGCCGAATAGTGTACTGGCTGTAGCTCCAGTTACAAAATGGTTTTGTGGACAAGCTACCCTAAGCCTATTATGAGAAGAGCTACAGCAAGTTGTTATGGTAACTGGAGCTGTACAGTAACAGGGTAGGATTAAATACTTGATATTTTCCCCATGTGCACTTCTGTGAAGCATTGTTTTCCACATATGAGGAATTCTTTCCACAAAGAAAAAACATTTCAGAAGAAAATCAATGAGAAAATAGCCCAGTTGAATGTTTGGATAAATTGGCTGTAATACTTTCATGAAATGCCTTTACCTTCATAAATGACAAGTCTTGCCTCCTTTCAGGCAGAGAAGAATATATTTACTCCACTGAAAGTCAATGTTTGCTTTGTTTGGATGCTTTTTAGTACATTGCTGCTTTTTACTATTCAAGTTTTATTATTTCTGGTATGGTGATACTCTTTCCATTGTTTTGTTTGGAGGGTGTTTGCATTAGGAAATTTTGTGTCTCTGGGAAATCATGTTTATGTTGCCATACTGCTGCAACAGGGGTCAGGAAGTTGGAAGGACTTGGAAAGGTGGCAGGCAAGACTGACAGGATAGTGGCTGCTCCCTCTGTCCCTCTTCCAAAGCCTGTGGCAATCATGTGGCACTTTGGTTATTCTGAATTCTCTTCAATAAGGATATTTTTCTTTCATAGTTTAAAACTTGCTTGAACGATGTTTAACAGGGACATAAATGTATGTTTCTATGATCATTTTCAGTCCCAGTCATTTGTTTGACCCCTTTTGTGTGTGTGTGAGACTACCTGTAGTCACTATCGTGCCTGTTGGGTCTCTTTCATATGTATTTATGCACTATTTTTGAGGGAGTTGTAATTTTTTCAGCAGTATATCACAATGTTCAATAAGTTCCTAGTATGTTCTTTGTCTTATGAGAAGTCTGGTTGCTTTTGTTTCATGAAGTATCTTTTAAAATTCCTTTTGCAGATTAAATATGTTGTCAAACCCTGCAGCACTTTTATCAAAGTTCTGACCCTGGCTGTCTGAGGCTTTTTTGCATTTAAAATGCTTACTAATGTGTTGCTACAAATGCTGAAGTTTTTAGACTTTAGGTTGCTAAACAGGCTTCACACATTGCCTTGAACCCACTGGTTACCAACTCAGTAGAATTAGAACTGGTCAATTTTGTCATGAGTGTTTTTTTCTAAAGTATTTTACTCTTCACATTTGCAGTCTGTTAAAATTGTAGCACTGCTCAGAAATAAGAGCTAAACCTTACTGACCATCAGAGCAATCCTCTGGTACTCTCTAGTTTCCCTTCTCATTGCAGTTAAAGCCTGTAGTTATATAAAACACTACAGATCAAAGGTTGAGTCAGTCTTGAGTCAGTCAGAAACAAAGGGTCTCTCCATTATGTTAGTATTTCTTGTAATGAATTCCCCTCTTCAGATGCATAAATTTAAGTATGTGTCACTTAAAAATTTAGGCTTGCAGATTAGGGAACATAAAGCAGACAGTGTATATAAAATATGCCAAGAAATAAGAAAAGAATAACAATGTAGATTGCAAGATATCATCCTGATAGAGAATGATAAAATATGCATGGTTCAGATGACAATAACACAAATAAAATGCAACATTTTACAGAAGTGAACCACAGCTCCTGACACAGCTCTGGCACTAGCATGTGACTGGTGATTATTCAAATGTCTCTATGATTAATTCAGTTTGTATTGATGCAAATAATCCTAGAGGAGACCTGTGAGAGCTAATGCATTTTGGTTCTGTGGCTTTCCATTGATAGCACAAAACAGCAAAGAGGAAAGTAATTTTCATGATATTAATAATGCGATTGCAGAATCAGGTCATTTAAAAGAATGGTGCTGACTCAGCTGTAGTAGTGCCGGGTTGAACATGGAGATTAATTCTTGAGCATGCTACATAAAAATCCGTTGCTGGATATCTCATTGCACTAAAGCATATTTCCTCCTTTGTAGGAAATATTTAAAATGACAGCAGTTGATTTGATGCCTTCTTTCCTGCTCTTAGGAATTCTTTTATAACATCAGAGCTCTTTCTGTTGAAGTATTTACCTTTACACTGTGAGTGGGGGGTTGCCTTTCTCCCTCCTCCTTTCCAGGAATTGAAATTGGTTCCTTCTTTTATAATCCCCTGAAGGTCAGTGAAAGTCTGAGGGGATCATAACTGCTGTGCATGAATAGCTGTCTCAGCCAATGAATCTTATTAAAATCAGTGATGAGAGGGAGCAAACATTTCCTTTTTTTGAAAGGACATCTTCATAGATGTCACTGGAGGCAGGCTTCTGGCTGGCTCTTGCTACTTTAGTAGTTCTAGTGGTAGACATCTGTGCTTTTATTTTGCTTTTTTTTTTTTTAATGACCAGGCCAATAAGCTTAGCAGATATGCTGGAAAGGTGATTCTTGCACAAGTTCCTTGAAGAGAGAGAGAGAGAGAAAAAAAAAAGAAAAAATCATGTTGCCATTGATTTTTTTTTTTTAAATGCAAGTTACAAATGCACTACATAAAAATTTTGTTCCCTATGTTTAAAAATGCAATGTGGAAAAAGAGATGCTTAAGTAAAAAATACTTGAAATGAGCCTCTACTTGTGGAGGTTTTTTGGGGATTGTTTGTTTGGTTGGTTTTTTATGTGGAGTTCTTGGGGGCAGGCTAAAGAAATAGGAAAATAATTTTTGTAAAGTACTGTTTCTGCATTAGTGATATTTTTGCTTTCTTTGATAGAGAACAGGAAAAGCCTATTTTTCTTTTGTGGAACTACAAAATTAAAAATTAGGTGAAAGTTCAACACAGTTTGTCCCTTTACTATTTCTTTCTAACACTGCATTTTTCTGATCCCAGATAATTTATGTTAGAATAACATATTACTTCCAAAGTAAATAAGAAAATAATGTAACACAATCTAGAAAAAAATTAATTCCTGTATTAAATAGGGTCAGTTCAAGGTACTGGTAGTTTGAGCTTGCTGGTTACCAGGAAAAAAAATGAGAGGAGAACATTAGTGAAGGATATTAGGAACATCATCTAGTAATTAGAGACATGAATATTTCTGAGGTTCTGTAACAACATTGGAAGCTGAGAGACTTATTTTCCTCCTTTGCATCTTGGGTGGTAAATAATTGGACTGCTTTGGCCTCCCTGCTCTTGAAAGTGAAGTTCATATTTTCTTGCTGAGAGTTCTTTCCACATTTTGTGGTTTAAAATAGGTCAGATGTGTGCCATTGCCTTTGGCTCTGTATTGAGTCATATCACATAGCTACAAACTGTCTTCTCTGAGAAAGTTGCAGTTTGCTGTCTGGGAATACAGGCTTTGGCTGGGAGGATTGATCCTTACTGAGAGTGCAGCATGGTAGTCCAGCTGCCAGAAGGACTTCTTCCACAAGTGTCGTCTTAAGTTTCCTTCCCAAATGCCAAAATACTTTTTGGGTAGGATTTGGATGGGGGATTGTGATAAAGCCTCTGATGCTGATTCAAATCATCTGATTCTTTTGTTGCTCTTGCCAGGTTGGATCTGTACCTTGGTGCATTGCCAAGCATGGCCCCAGCTGCCCTGCTGATGCCCAGACCATAACAACCCCAAATACTCTCCATTCAGCTTCCCTGGCCTCTCCCCTTGGCATTCCTTCTCTGGGTGAAGGTCTCACCTGCTCTTCTCGCTGTACTGGAGGGGGTTAACACTGCTGTTGCCTTGCTGACTGGCTCCTGTAGTCGAAAAGAGTGAAATGCGAGCCCTTTTGAAAGGCTTCTGCTCCCTATTGCTGATGTCCAGGCCATAACCAGGGTGCTGCTGCCCTGAGGGCTGTCACGGGTTCATGTGCAGCCAAGGGGAAAGGAAAGGCAAGAGTCTTGAGAACCTGCACTCCCTTGTCTTGCTCAGGTTTTTGAAATGAGATTTACTTAAGAGTTGATAATAAATTTATGAAAAACATAGCTGAATGTCAAAATACTACTGTGTCAGCCTGTACTAGGCTTTGGCTGAACTAAATTTGGGTACTGTACTATTGAATGCTGAGATGTGTGAAATCTGACTGAGTATAGGACAGTTATAATTTTTGTCTGTGCTGAAGGACTGAAAATTGGTATATTGCCTCCAAGTTTGCACAGGTGGGAGAATGATGTGGAAGAGTGAGTCATATCAATTTGAAATAGGAACGAAGGCTGAAAATTATTGTTTTAGCATTTGTTTTTTCTCTTGGTGTGACTCCATTTTTAACTACTTTATTATCCTCTGTAGTTATTTTTCGCAAAGACATTTGCCAAGGATTAGTTTTTGTTTGGTTGCAAATACTATATGGCAGCTGGAAGCCTTTTTATGAGGCTCTCAGAAGCTGAGAAACTGGTTGTCAATGTGTGAAAAGTTCTTTGCTGGTACTGTAAACAGCCTTTCATTAGGATGTTGTATATTTAATGATTGCTAGCCCAATGGGGCATGTAGAATTTCCTGCTGTGGTCTTCTGTAAAAATTTATTGGTGAAAGACATTGGAAAATGTTGCTGGTATGCAACGATGCATGGAAAACATTCGCAGTTGTGTAAAAGTGATGGAAATCCTCACAAACAGTTGCTAGATTAAAACTAAGCCAAACCCTTTGTGATTCTAGATGAGCTATCTGAATACAGATATTGGCAGGTAGGGTAGGTGTTAGGTTTTTATCACAGCCTTTAGGCAGCCAGAAAACTTTCAGATCCAGGATTAAAATATTTTTCTTTTGGGAGCGAAAAGTAAAGAATTGTTTTCTCACTTGTTTGCATGCATGTGCAAAATTACAGAACAGCAACCGTAAATTGGACCATACAACCTACAAACAGAATTCCATCTTTCAATGCTTAACATGAAATCTTGAAATGTGGTGTCTCTTGTATATCTTGTTGCAGCTTCTCTCTATTTCTAGAAGTTTGTTATTTTTCAGAGTCTGTGATTTATATATTTTGTTTGTTGCCATATTGGAGCAGCATGGCTCTCTAAATGCAGATGTCAAAACAACCAGTGAACTGGATGCATTGGATCAAATAGGTCTGACTGAGGAAAATATGATATAGCTCAGGCTAAAGTGGAGCTGACACAGTTCTGAACTAAAGCCACTTAAGTGGTTTTCTGAAGTCAAAATGTTCAGGGATAAAAAGGCAATTTTTAGACCAGTGACTGGAAAGGAAGTGACTGGCACAAGAGCTATAAGAAGGAGATCCTATGTTGGCCTAAGCATTAGATCATATTCGAGTGGTACTTTTCAGGCCAGACACTGCTGCTCTTGCTTTGAGCTAGACACAAGATTGTATATTGCAAATACATTCCACATTCCAATTTCTAGCCTTTCAGTTTGATAATGAAACTGTGTGATTATTCTGCTGATGTGTTCACTTTTGATTTTAGTTGTAAATCCCAAACTTGTAAATATTTGGCCCAAGATAAAAAATAGTATCAAGAGCAGCATGCTTCTGCTAACCGATCTTTCTTATGGCTCAGTCCTCTCAACGTAGTCAATCCTCTTCCAGACCTACTGAAAGCTTACCTGGAGTTATTACAACGATCCATGGGATGGCATAATTAGCTGAGACATTAGGCAGCCTGACAACACCTAGAAAGAGCTGAACTAAGATAAGAGCAATTTAATGCATGGCATTGCGTTTTGTTCAGTCATGTAAGGTGATATGACTCCCATCAAAATGATCCAGGGATGGGTGCCAAAGCATAACTATATGGAATGTTAACAAGATACCTGCAAGGATTTTAGTTTAGACCTAAATTGTACTTTGAGGTAATTTCAACCACAGTACAGTGTTCTCTGTGCGGAAGGTGAATTCTCTGCGTGAGTGCTTGCATAATAGCATCTGAAAGACCCTCTACCATTCTCTGTACTGTCTTGCCCAGCAGATGATGCAGCTTTGGAGTCTACAGCATTACAGCATGTTTAAACATAAATCCCAGTGACTTAGGAAGTTTTAACTCAGAACACAGCCATGTTTCAATTCAGTAAATACATTTATTTATTGATAGTCTATCAGTGGGCCACCAAGATGGAGTGCCCTTTGAGGGAGCTGGGCTTGTATCCAGTCCTGTAGAGTCTAAGGAGTTGT
>WBMZ01006913.1:0-10219 GCA_013400975.1 Atrichornis clamosus | reverse complement strand
TATATGTACATATATATATATAATTGCTCTGATATTGCTCTGCTACTCAGAGCAAGTCGTGCTGGCTGGCTGGATGGACAGACAGACGGCTCCCACCCTGACCCCCCGCGGGTGTGGAGCCCCCCAGGAGGGGCTGGAGGCGACGCTGTGACCCCCAGCCGCGGGGCCGGGGCTGTGCCGGGCGGCCCTTTGTATGCAGGGCGGGAGCGGGGGGCGGGCGGTGCTGCACCTAATCTCATCAATGCTGCGATTGTCTTCGGGGCTCTTGAAGATAAAAATGGCATAAGCCAGAGTCTACGGCATGGCACCGAGATAAAGCCCCGAGTGACCTTCAAATCAAACAGGGAACCAAGATCGCTGATAAAACCCAGAGTAAGGGAAAAGTCCAGCCTGTGAGAGAAGCCTCTGAGATAGAAAGGCTTTAAGTATTTACCTCCAAATAGTTAAAAACTACAGCTCGAGGCTTGACAGATGGGTCCCCAAGAAGAGGCCGCAGGATGTTTGACTTTTACAGCTCTCATCCCTGCCCCGCTGTCATTCCGCCCTTTTGCAGGACCCCATTGATGTCCCAAGGAGAGGCGATCCCTCTTTGTCCAGGGCACGGAGCAGTTTTGCAGCTGCCCCACAGCACCAGCCCCATCGTTTCCTGCCGGGACGTCACGGGGGCCGGCCAGGGCAGGGGCAGCGTCCCAGCGCTGTCATTAAGCTGTTAAGGCATTGAGTGCTCCAGACGCCGCCGCATCGGGGCAAGGACAGTTCAAATCCCAGCATGGACAGCCAGGATGGGGTCAGCCAGGCAGCGGGGCCAGCCCCACCAGCACTGGATGTGCCCCGCTAGGAGTGGTCCCCGAACATCTCTCGGAGGAGGTTCAAGCAGCGATGGACCCGCCGGTGTTTTGGGAGCTGGAAGCCTCTCGGACCCAGCTTGGCCCAAACATCCTGAAGCAATCACGGCTGAGCTCCATCCCTGCCCTAAAACCCCACAGTGGCCCTTGCCGCGCCCATCTCCTCCTCCTCAGAAAGGCCGATGGATACCAGCACCGACCGCCAAGAAATTCCCGCAGCCGAGCCCTCCTGACCCCTCCGGAGGGGCCCTTCCCGCAGCCATCACTCCTGCCCTGCTCAAAAGCCCCTCGGAATGGGCTGTCATCGGCCCTATAGCCACGGCCAGCTCCTGCTGGCACCGCTCCGACGGGAAAATAAAGGTTGGGGCTTAACGGCCCTCCAGCCCCAAGATAAATGCCCGCGGTTACAGTAATTGCTGTCCCCTAATAGAAGAAAACAAAGGCTCTCGGGGGTGCCCCATGTGCGCTGGCAGGCCGGGGGCACATCAAAGGCAGCGGGGTTCGTTCAAAGCCCCGGCTTAATTGTCAATTAAGCATGCACGGGGGACAGCGCCGTGACAATGCGGGGCTGCATGCTGGTGGGGCATTGTAAAGCCCGCCGCGACACCGAAAACAGCTGATTCTGCTGACAATGTGCTTGTAGGGCACCTTGTAAGCAATCAGCCGGTGACAGGAGGGCAAACGTCCTCCCTGTCCCCGCCATTGTGCGGGGCATTCCTGGGGCAGGGTCACATTTTGGTCACCGCTGGCCGGCCCTGTGGGGACAGCGGTCCCCGGGAGCGGGGAGGATGCTGCCGGTCCCTCCCCGGGCCGGGAGCTGCGGCGGGCGATGCCCACCCACACCCCTGGGTACCACTCGGGGGGCTGCCATCGCTCACGCCCAAGGGCTGGTGTCCAGCCCCGCACCTCCTCTCCGCAGGCACCCTGCCCTTCCCGCAGGGACTCTCCGCCACACGGGTTCCTTTTGATTTGGCTTTGTAACGAGCTGGGTGTGTGTAACGAGCCAGGAGGCTCATTTCCAGGAGGTGGCTGGTTCCAGCCTCCCCGGTCGGGCTGCGCCGGTGCCGGTGCTGTGTCCGAGGCGGCCGTGGGGTGGTCAGGACACAGCCCCCGAGCCGACCGCCCACCACCGAGCCCCCTCTCCCGCCGGCCGCTGGCTGCAGAGGGCAGGTAAGGGACAATGGGGATTGTTCTCCCAACAATGCCTCTGGCCCCTGCCCGCCCTGATGAGCCTCCCCGGGTGTGCAGCCCCCTCTCCCTCCGCGGCATTATCTCCTGCTTCAATCCCACAGGAGCTGCCAGCGGGCCTGCTCTGCCCAGCCCACTCCTCGCTGGGCACGGCGGGGCCGTGGTGTAGAGAGGCGAAGGTTGGGGTGAGCCTGCATCCCCCCGCAGCTTTTTTCATCCATCTCCCTCCACTCTGGCATGGGGATGGTGCAGAATCGTGCACCCAGCCTGGGGTATCTCCCGCCCTGCAGCGAGGCCAGGACACACGGCCACACCTTCTTCCCACGGGCATTGCCTGTGCACCCCCAAAACCAGTGCTCCACAGTGGGCTGCATCCCATGGCCCCAGGTCTGGCACAGCACAGAGGCACAGGGCAGCTCCTCCTGCCCAGCTGGGCACAGCCTCTTCCTGCCCAGCCGAGCCCACACGGAACTCCAGTGAGTTAAACCAATCAAGCAAACCCTGATTTATCCTCGGCATGACGGAAATCCAGCCCTCACCATGTGGCTCGCCTGGCCATAACACTGCAGTGACAGCACATGCTCCTCTCCACACCACCATCCCTCACCGAGGCTGCAGCAGAGACCAGGGTGAGCATCCTCCCCCCTCCTCAAGGCTACCCACGCACAGCCCCCTGGGCTCAGCATCCCTGTCCCCAGCCAAAACAGGAGCCAGCTCTGCCATCACCCCCCGAGCACCCTCGGCGAGGGCTTACCTGGCATTTTGCTGGGAGGGGAGGCGCTGGGCTGGTTGTGGTGTGGGGAGCCGTGGGACAGCAGCAGGTTCATGCTGTGTGGGGGCTGGCCCGAGCTGTAGGCGTCCATGGCCAGTTTCTGTCGGAAAGCCTCCTCCTTCCGCCGGTTGGCGAACCAGTTGTAGACACGGACCTCTGTCACCAGGTTGGAGCCCAGCCCGTGTGCCTTGGAGGGGGACACTCCTCGCTGCAGACACTCGGCCCTGCACATGCAAGGGGACACGTTGGAACAAGGGGGCAAGCAGGGGCCTCGGCACGACAGCAAACCTGGGGAGTTTAAGCCCTTCTTACAGACCCAGCTGCTCTTTTCAACTACATCCACACTAAAGGCCATCCCCTCTCCCTGTGACGTTGCTGGAATGCTGCAGCATCCCTGTGGTACCCCTGCAGTCATCCCCCACTGCATCCCTGCAGCATCCCCATGGCATCCCTGCCCAAACATGGAGCTCGCTCTATCCCAGACGTGGAAAACAAGGCAGGAAGAGGCCTGGCAGCTCAGCAAGGCTGCGCCACGAGCCAGCAGCCGAGGTGGTGCACCAGGAGCCTGGCATCTCCCGTGGTTTTCGGAAGGAAGGCTGAGGCTGTGGGGCAGGTGAGGCAGTGTGGGGCAGCTGTTACCTGTTGCACTCCTCCACCAGAGTCTCGCGCTCCTCCTTGCTGGGGTTCTTTTGGCGTTCGTAGGCTTGGTACAAGATTTGCTGGGAGGCCGGCCCCCACTTGAACCGATTGCGGCGCATCTTCTTGCTGGGGGTTTCAGAGCAGGTGTCGTCGAGCTGGGCAGCCCCCTGGTTCTGCTGATTGAACTCTGGAAAGAGAAACAGCAGCTGATCCTGACTGCCTTTGTCTGTCATATTTCCACAACCCTGGACTGTCTGGTTGAACTCTGAAAGAGAAAGGAGCAGACGTGAGCTGGCCTGTAGCCGCCGCTCGGAGTCACTGTCCCGCGCAGAGGTGGCCCCCCCGTGACCCCTCCCACAGCACCCCGAGCCCACGGCAGGCTTTGGAGCAAGCCAGGTGCTCCCTGCCACCCACCCCGGGAAGGGGCCAGCCTACTGCCATCCCTGTTTAATGGGGAGGCATGTGCAGGGCATGCGTATGGCCATGCATATTCATGGTCAGGGTCCCGGCCAGCCTGCACTTGTTTTGGGAGGATTTTTCCAAGCAAGGAGCTGGGCAGGATGACTGCAAAGCCCCCCGAGAGGGTGCCCCTCTCTGCTCACCCAGAGCTCCCCTCCCACTCCCATCCCAGTGTGGTGGGACACCGGCCGCGTGCCTGGGGCGGGCAGCACCAGAGGTGACCTTCGGCAGCCGCCCCAGCCCCGGCGCTTGTCACCACGGCAGTAAAGGGAGATTAATGGGAGGGTTTTATTATTCCCAGTTTTGCAGGGGAATTCTCCCTCTTTTTATAATGGCTTTTCCCCCTGTGACGGGGGGGAAACATAGGGCAAGGCTGGAGCGGGCTCTGTTTGCTCTAACGTCTCAAGGTGTGTTTTCAGAGCAATGGTATTTGGTGCTAAACCCTTTTCTGCACTTCCCGTCTGCTGGATATCGCATCCTTTTGGAGGAGGGAGGCAGAGCACCTTCTGGGAGGGGTGTCAGTGCCACTGGCCAAATACGGGACCGACCCCGGGGCATGGAACAGCAGGAGAGGGGCACAAAGGAACAGTCTGTGTGCTTGGTCAAAATCATCTGCATTTTAAACAGCACAGGCTGCTCCAAACCCTGCTACTGACAGCAGCAATATAGGGTTTTTTAATTTTCTCTCTCTACATTTTTTGCACTTGGTTGAAGAAAATGAGCAGCCTGAGAAACAGCAAGGAACAGGGGGCAAAGGTGGGAAAGGCACCTGTGAGCCATCGTTAATTGCTTTCCCAGCTCTAACAAATATAAATACCCAGAAACTCAGCTGTGTGGATGAGCCGGGGACAGAACCCAGCAGTGCCCCTGTCCCCAGGAGGGGCTCCCACCCAGTTTTCCTGTGCCTTAAACTCATTTTACTTGGCAAACTGTTCTGGGGAGACGCTACACAGCTGGAGTCCGGGGGCCGAGCTGGTGCCCGTGGGCAGGACTGGGACACGGGGGACACAGGGACACCTTTTCCCCCCAACCACCCCAAAAGGGCGAGCGCTGCCACGGGTACTTACGCCGGAGGATCTCCCGCTGCTTGCGGACGTACCACGTGTACAGGGCAGCTCTTTTCTGGGTCTTCATGGGGGTGCCCTTGTTGAGGTGCTGGGAGAGGTGGGACTGGTTGAGGCCGGTGACATCCACCACCTCCCTCTGCGGGATGTTGTGCTGCTGCATGTACCCCTTGATCATCTTCGCTGCCCGCCACGGGTCCTCGCTGTGGGGAGGGAAACCAAGGGTTAATATCTGCTGCCAGGAGAGAGAGCCCAGGATTTGCTTCCTCCCATAATGGNTGATTCTTTATTATTATTATTATTATTATTATTAAAACTGTTTCAGAAGGATATAAGATCCTTTGAGCGTATGTTTTCCGCCAGTTCCCCAGAACAGCCCTGCCCTGCCCTGCCCCAGGGCTGGCGGGATGGGGGCTCACAGAGGTCATGGCCACCCCGGGGGTTGCCAGTCACTGTTCCTCCAGCGAGGGAAAAGAAAAGAGGATCCCGATGTCCTGATGGGACACATCAAGGTCTCATTAATGCCAGTAAAGCACCTCCAGCTCCTCCAGGCAGAAGCACAGCCCGTCCAGGGACTGCTGCCGTGACGTTCACAGCGATTCCTCCCTTGGAAGACGTGCACACGGGATACACACGTATGGATATGGGAAGCCCGTCCTGATGTCTTAGTGAAGAAAGAGAAGCCCCTCACTCGGGGGTGCTGCGGATGCTTTTCCTGCCCCTGCTCACGGGTGCAGCACCTGCACTGTGCCCCGTGTCCCCGGGATTGCCACCGGCTGGCAGGGACCCCTGCACGGCCACCAAATCCCACCCGCCGCGCTTGTTGTGTAGCTTCTCCCTTCCACTCCCGCAGGGATAATGACCTAAAAATCTCAATATTCACCTAAAAGAGACCCTATTCCCTCGCTCCCACAGCTGCGTGGTGCACGCACCAGCCATATGAGGAAGGCTGAGAAGCCAAGGTCAAACCAGGCACACAAACCCCAGCGAGTCCCCGAACTCGAAACCAAACCCAACTCCCCCAATCACTTTAGTCATTCCTGATTATTATTAAACACTTGAATTTGGCTCCTATAGAATTCAGATGTAAATTACTCTTCTCTAAATCACATTACTTTAGTGTCCTTGGGGTAGCTGATGCTGATTTAGGGAACAAATAAAATTACAGCTGAAAATCCAAATGCTGTCCGCGGTCTTTAGCTCTATCAAATGCCCAGAGCAATGGCAGAGGAACAGGCCAACACACCTGAGCTGTATCCAAGACCCCGGGGTTTATTCTGGGCTAAAAGGAAGCATTTTAGTGCTGAAAAATCATTGTGAGCCCAGACCCGGTCACAGTCCTGCACTCAAATAATGCAATACCCCAATGCCGCGCTTGGAATGACCACTGCTTTCCCAATTCATTACTTATTTGGGATCCTTCAACTTGTCTCGGTGAAAAAAAAAAAAAAAAAAAAAGCCCAACAAGTAGATTTCTTACTTTTTGTGCTGAATGCAGCGTGAAAACAAAGCTGGTTGGATCCACAGCAAAAGTACCAGAGCAGAGCCAGCCAACGCTTTGTCACACCCCGGGAAGGAGCCACAGGGCCTTCCTGGAGACGTGGACCCTGTGCCCAACCCTGCATCCTCCAGGCAGGGGAACCCCGCTGTATGTGGGGGTCTTTTCCATGGTGATGGTACCCAGGAGAAGGTGGGAAGCAAGGAGAAGGATGTGGAGAAAATATCCTTCCCAGCGACACCGGACAAAGCCGCCGGCCGCCGTGCCCAGACTGAGGGGCTCGGGCAGACCTTTGTCACAAGCAGCTCATGTCACCTAACTGATCCCACTAATTACTGATTAATAATAAGTTAA
Organism: Atrichornis clamosus; assembly: GCA_013400975.1. Classification (NCBI taxonomy): domain Eukaryota; kingdom Metazoa; phylum Chordata; class Aves; order Passeriformes; family Menuridae; genus Atrichornis; species Atrichornis clamosus. Next base: position 3,400 of record WBMZ01006913.1, on the reverse strand, counting down.
TGAAACAGAGCTCATTATCATTTCTAAGAGCGGTTTGGTTCACAACCGAGCCCAGGGCAGCGTTTTCCCAGAGTGAAACCTTGAGCCAGTGAAACAGAGCACACTAGGGAAATGTCAAACAAGTGGCTCAGGGACTACAGGTGAGATTTTGGAATTGAAATAAAATTTGGCAGCGTTTTGGCTGGAAAAATATCTGACAATTAGCAAAAAAAGTCCCAGAATTTCCCTCCGTTTAATTATTTTAAGAAAGGCTTCACCTTGACATTTCCAACATGTTTCACACTTACACTTTCAAAACAATTATTCAGCTCTTAATTTCTGAGCAGTGATTTTTCCTTTACAAATCAACTTGACCGTATTCAAAAGGGTTAAACAACCTGAAACCAAACCCAAACATTTTGTTTCATGTTAAACAAAATGTTTGGACTTGACCCAAAATGAAACGTTTGAGTGTTTGTTTGGCCTCTTTTTTTTCCTTTCTTTTTTGGTTAACCTAAAAAGCCAGAGAGGAAAACCTTTTGAGTCAACATCAGCCCTTTTTCTTTGATTCTGTCACCAAAATGAAATAAAACAAACATTAATTGTCCAATCTTCAACAGGACTTCACTTACAAACAAAACGAAAACCTCGACCCAACCCAGAAGTGCTTTCTAATACTAGAAAACCAGTTTATAGCCCTGGCTCCACGATCCTTCTCCACCAAAATCATGGCAAGGTGGGTTTTTCTTGCACAAAATTAGCCCCACAAAGCCTGGCCGCCAGTGCTGCCCGAGAAAGAGCCACTTCCCCCATCCAGCCTCACACGCAGGCGGGAGCAAAGCCCGTTCCTCTTCCCAGGGATTTCCGGACCCTCTCACCCATTTTGTCAGCCTCAAAACCAGGTAAATACACTCCACATCCTCAGAGAAATATGCCAAGAATTTATACAGATGGATTATAAACCTGACTCCCCACAGAAATGATGTCCCTGATCAGCATCTCCCTGCACACCAGGGAATCGGCTGCGCCCGCCGCTCCCCACACACTTCGGGGTGGCTTTGCAAAATGGCTTTCCCAAAGTCCCAGCCCACGGATGGGATCTGGGTGCTCCTGGGATGTATTATTTCCCTGAGTGGGGTCTGGGTGAGCCCTGGCAGGTGGGATGGGGCAGGGAGGGAGCTGTGGGGTGTCTCTCCCGGAGCGGGGCTGTCCGAGCCGCCGGCCAGGGCAAACCCACAGGGACACGGCGCCCACCACGCCATGGGTGGGCAGCAAACCCAGACCACGGTTCCGGAGAGCTGCGGGGTTGAGCACCCCAAGGGATGTGGGAATAGCCCAAGAGTGAGCCAGCCCTGGGGTCGGGACACCAGGGGAGCAGGAGAAGAGGGGGTTCAGCCCCCAAGCGTGGCTGCAGTCGGTGTCTCCCGGCTCCCCTACCCACTCCCTCTCCAAGTACAAAGGCCTCTCTCAGAGCAAACACGAGCTCTTTGCAAAGGCTCCTCAGGGACATGTGCCCGCTCTTGTTTGCACCAAAGGCAAACTTTGCACAGAAACACCTGTGGGAGCACAGTGATCCCGGGGCTCAGCCTGCTCGGCACCCCCCGGCCACCCGGGCACCCCCGGGAGGGATGTGGCCAACAAGGAGGGCACTGGGGACAGCGGGAGCACCCCGGGGTGCAGGGCTCGGTGCCGAGCAGGAGGGGTGGGAACCCCGCGGGAAAGGCCTGCGATGGATCCGCCCTTGCACGGAGCCGCTTTGGCACCCAGAGGGTCCCAGCTGAGCCCCTGGGCAGGCACGGCTGACACTGCCCTGTCCCCAAAGGGCACCGTCTGCCCTGCGGGTACCGGGGCAGGACCGCAGCCCGCCGCTGCCGAGGCACCGGGGTGTCGGGGACAAGAATCGGGGCAGACCCTGGGCTCTGCAGGCTGGCAGAGGGCACGGGCACACAGGGGCGGCAGCGTCGGTGCCGCGCTCCGGGTATCGCGATGGGCATCACGACAGAACTGCACCGCAACGCGGGGGACTCACGCACGGACCCCGAGGTGCCCCCGCCGCACCCAGGGGTGTTCCCGCGGGGCTCCCACCTGCTCACGGCGGCCCCGCGGCCGCGGGAGGTGCGGCGGCTGCCGCTTCCCCGGGGGTCCGGAGCGGGGTCGGTACCGCCGGTGCCCCGCCGGGCCGGGGCAGCGCTGCCCGCCGAGCCCGGGGCCGCCCCGTTCGGACCGGGTCGGACCGGGCCGGCTCGGCGCGGAGCAGCATCCCGGGACGGGCCGGAGCAGAGCGGAGCCGAGCCCGCCGCCGTCGGGGGTTCCCTCCTCCTTCCCCGCTCCCGGGCGCTTTACAACCCCTGCAATGAATAACCCGCCGGCCCGATCGCCCTGATCGCGGCCCTTTGTGTATCTTTCTGTTGATGATTTATAGAAATAAATTAATAACGCCCCGGGCTCCACGTGGTGCGGTTTATGTTTGAGCTCCCGGCGCGAAGGGACGGAGCCGGTGGCCGGTCCGAGCCCCCACGGCCACCCCGGCCCCGCCGCGACGGACAGGCGGGCAGCCCCGACGGGACGGGGGGACGCGGCCGCCGGGCTCCGGCTTCCCCCTGCCCGCTCCCCTCCGCCGCGGGGTCCCCGCCACCTCCGGGCACGGGAGCACCGGGACCCGCCACCGGGACTGACCACGGGCTGGGCAGGGAGCACAGGGACCCGCCACCGGGTGGGACACACCGAGCAGGGAGCACCGGGACTGACCGCGGGGCGGGCAGGGAGCACCGGGACCCGCCACCGGGTTCGACACACCGGGAACGACCCCGGGGGAGGGCGCTTGGGGCCGGGGCCGTCGGACCGAGCGCCTGCGGACGGACCCCGTGGCGCCGCGGGGTGCGCCCGGTGCCGGTACCTGATCATCCTCTCCACCTCTGCCCGCTGCTCCACGGCCTCCTCCGTGTTGAGCGACTGCAGCTCGCGGAGGATCTGCGGCGTGTCAAAGTCGTCGCCGTCCTCGGAGCCCTCGTCGCCCGAGAGCTTGCCCTTGCCGTGCCCGTTGGCCAGCGGCGGGAGGGCGGCCCTGCCGTCGGGGGGCCCGCCGGGAGACAGCGGAAGGCTCTCCAGCTTGACGCCGAAGCCGGCGGCGGGCACCATGTCCTCCAGGGCGCGGATCAGCCCCTCCTTGGTGGCCCCGGAGCTGAGCAGGGCGCCCAGCAGCTCCCGTTGCAGGGCGCTCAGCTGGGACACCATCCTCCCGGGGCCGCGGCGCGCCCGCCGCTCGCCTCCCGCCTCCCCGCTCCGCCCCGGCCGCGGCTGCTGCGGGCCGCGGGCCGCCCTCTACCAAGCCATGACCGCCACCATTAGGCAATATACCCTATGCAAATCAGCGCCGAGGCCTCTCCTCCGGCCCCCGCCCCGGCCCGGCACGGCCCGGCCC